>APFE030663214.1:65072-93186 GCA_000404065.3 Pinus taeda
AGCCACGTTGGCGCAGGCTGTGGACTGTTTCCCTCTCTGAGGGTTTTAACCACGTCAAAATACTGGTGTATTGATTTGTGATCTGTTTGTGAGCGGTGTCCTTTTGGTGTTCTGTCTGAGGAACTTACCCTGTAAATTCCTACAAAGGGTCAACAGAATAGTTGCCAATTATATTGTTGTTGTATGCTAAAGGTTCATTTTCTCCTTCCAATTCTGTTACTATGTATTTTTTATGTCTTTCTTGCTCAACCTTTATCTGATTTGGTTTACCATTGTAAGGGAGCCACATATGCAACTAGTCGGTTGCAAAGTATCCATGAAGCTTTTCAGACCAATCTCTACTAAGAATTAAGCCATAAAATTTTGGAATATCTGCAACTATAATATCGATAACTTGACATACCTTTGGGTTAGATGACAGCCTTATGGTAACCTGATTTAGTTCACCGATCACTTCAACCTGTGACCGGTCCAGCTGAACTATACTGCAGATTTTTGAGGTTGGACGTTCAACTTTGCACATATTGATTTAGGTAATATATTAGATGAAGCTCCTGAATCTACTAAACAATTATGCAAATTTTTGTTGAAAACTTCATAAGTAAGAAGAAATGGGGGAGTATGAGATCTTGGCCTTCCTCCAATTAGAGCGATGTCGTTTGGACCAACTTTATTAGTCACATTAGTTGGAGGTCTTCCCATCTCATGAGAAGCTTGCGAGATTACAGCAGCAGGTAGAGGTGCAACAGGTATTAAGTGTAACTCTTTCAAAAGTAGCTTTTCTTGATGTTTTAACTTGCTCAATTCATAAAAAGTAATGTTATCCCTAGTCTTCTTCATGTGTTCTATGATATTATACTCCATCTCATTAGAAACAGTCAATGTTTTAGATGGAGTTGGTGAATATGTTTGGACTGGGCTTGTTTCAGTCACTTTAGGTGACGTTTTCTTACCTGCGACTTTATCCTTAGACAATGAGCTTGTGCTCTTCGGCTTAGGAGTAGGTTGTGGAGGATTGAGTTGATTTCTACTTCTAGTACTGACTGATGATGCCTCTTGATCCTCTTCATCTAGGAAGATGAAATCCCACATACCTTGTACTTCTACAACTTCTTCTTCATCAGTAGGCTCTTCTTTAGAAACTTCTGCTTCTTCTTCTTCTGATTCAGCATTTGTAATAGCATTAGGAGGCTTTGAATCAGTCGAAGGATTTCTTCTATAAGGCTTGTAAGGCTTTTTAGAAGAAGTCTCTACTACTTGTTTCTTAATGTCAACCATTTTGTTAGACATGGTTTTCAAAACTTTCTGCAATTCTTCTAAATCAAATGGGTCTTTCGATTGTTTTTTCTTTGGATCTTCTTTAAAAGTAACCTTCTTAGATTTTTGTTCATCAACGACGTTTTTCTTTTCTAAGGCTATGATACGTTTCTCTACCGTTATTGCTTCCTTCATATTGTCAGCTAAAGTTGTTTTGTTAGCCCTATCAACGAAGATTGCTATGTTTGATGGTAGAGCAGATCTGTACCATTAACTTCGAGCTTCTTAGCTAGGCTTGGAAGCGGTAGGAATTTTGTTCAAAAGTTTATTGAAATGTGAGTTAAAATCTTTGATAGGTTCCCTTGATTCAGCCCTAAGATTAGACAGGTCATTGATCAGTGTCGCAGTAGACCTGTCGTCACCGAACTTAGTCAAGAATTGTTCTTGGAAAATATCCCAACTAGTGATAGATCCGGATGGTAATGACAAATACCATGATCCGGCTGCTCCTTGTAAAGTGTAAGGAAAGATTCGGACAACAGCGTCTTCATTAGTAACCCCATTGAGATTTATAGATAACATAAAGTTGTTTATATGTTCTTTTGCTAGCATGCCTACTTTAGGATTAAACTTAGGCAACCATTTTTCAGGATGGGCCGGTATTTGACTCAAGGGCACAGGAGTTAAGACTGCCCCTAGGTTATTCCATGGAGTTTGGGCCATCGTTGAACTACTAACAGAGGAAAGTGCAGAAGATGTTCCTTGTGGTTGGGAAGATGAGGATATTATAGTTCCAGATGATTGAGAAGCAGATGTTGAAGTTCCAATGGTCTGGTGGACAATAATTTGAAGTGGAGGTGTGGATGGTTGACTTCGCGATGGAGAGGTTGAGATGGATGATGATGACGAAAGAGTCTTGCTATCAGACCCTTTAGGTGATTTCCTTGCTCTTTTCCTTGTAGGTAGAGGTAACTCAGTTGGTTTGATACCAAACTTTTCACTCAGCAATCTGGTAAGAGGATGAGAAGGGTTATATTGCAAAGTCACACTACCTTGAGATTTTTCAGATTTTTGGGGTGATATAGAAAATCGCTAAAGTTTATGGATCAAAGATTCAACTTCAGGAGGTTCAATAGTAGATTTCTAGGAAATGTTCGGGTTTGTGGCAGTGGTTGTTGATTTATCGACTTCTTGATCAATATTTAAAGATTCTAAATGCGATGGAAAAGTCGGGGGAGATGGTGAGGGCGATTTACTCTGAGAATGGTATTTAGATTTAGATTTACTTTCCATTCACAGTTCGGGGCCCTCCTTCTAGCACCAAATATGTTGAAGCCCCAAAAATCGGGTCTACAACAAGGGGGATACACACCCGGTCCGAACCTTGGTTAGTAGCTCCTTTTCCATTTGGTATAGTGGGTCCCACTGGGGCTATGGGATTAGTTTCCCAATTTATGTGTATGTGTGTGTTGAGAATTGATATTTCCTTCCTAATAATTTATAAGTAAAATGCTTTTATTCTAAATCTAATTTATCAACATGCAATTGTATTCTAATGAATAGAAATATCTAATTCTAAAAAGTAACCCGAGATTTAATCTTTCAGTTATGCGATCTAAAATCATTTCTAATGAAAATTGGTAATAAAGATCATTCAATTGCATGAGAAAAGAATTCAATAAAGATAAACCGTTTCGTATGAAAAGTTAGACGAAACAATTGTGAAAAACATATGCATAATAAGTCACTCATATATTAAGCATAAATAGAATAGTTATCACCGTACAGAAGTGCCAAATGATAACTCAAACATTCATATATAAATAACTGAACATGAATATCACCTTAACACATAAGCATAAATCGTTAAGAGATAAAAGTACCGTTTATAACAAGTTCTACTCATGAGCTTCAACAATAATGATTTATCTCTTCTCAATTTAACATCTATTAAGAGTACAAAAGTGCAATCTCAGTAGTAGATATTAAACACAGATATCAATAAATCTTGTTCCGTTGATTCATCAAAACCTCCTCAGAGTGTGCAGAAGTGCATGTTCTGAGGACAAGTTTTTGAAAAATTTTAGGACCCTTCTCTAAATGCATGAGAAGGGTTAAAATACTACTAGCTAAATCTAAAAATAGTTTATTACAAAAAAATGTAGGAGGCGGTTTAAATGACCGTCCTCATTTTAGGAAAAAATAAAGCAAAACTAAAACTAAAACTGAATCTAAAACTAAAACTGGCAATTAACTATATATGTATCTGTTCCTTGTAGTCGCAAGCATCCAGCATTGGCTTGAGGAGAATTGGCTAGCTGACCTCCGACTTTAGCTGTCCTACGAAAACGGAATCGGCAAGTGTTGGCGCCATCTTCTCGGCAGAGTTAATGATACATTTGAGAGTCATGCACCGGTTGTGTGGTTTTACCAAGTACTTCCAGTAAGAATCTCAATTCAACTTGGTTAACCTTTTGATGGACTCTGCTCTTTCTTGAGCCTTTTGTCTCCAACTTGTTTGTAGATGATGTGCAAATGAAATGATATTTACATACCACTTTAAGGATATCTCTACTAGATACCACGGTTCTTAGAGCTCGGGTTTTACCTTTAGTCTTTAGCACTTTTTCCTACAATTTTTCGGGCTTACAGGCGACTGAGTGATCAGAGGATTTTCTTCAAAAGGGGTTTTGCCCAGCGATGCACGATTAGCGCTAGGCGCTAATCGCGCATCGAAAACTGCCTCTGTATCTTGATCCAGGCTTCCCTGGTGCTATTTTTCACCTCTTGCGCACTTTTTTGTTAGAGGATATAAACCTTAAATTTTGTGGAAAGAACGACTCCATGAGTTCTTGGTTCTGAGTTTTAAATTGTCTGTTCGTTATGTCAGCATTATCTAGTACCCATTTGACCATGTCCATGTATGGAAGAATCTTGGGCCTCGCTGCTATTCGGTGCAAGAGCGAGCATGCTAGTTCTGTAATTGACGCCTCAGACGAGCTGCGTGAGTCTGCAATTGCTGTAACCTCCATTACTCTGGGATTTTCTTCCTCGAGTAGACTGTGCATGCCTTCCAAAGTAGTAACGTCGACATCTTTGTTACAGGTGGTGTTTGTGTATAAGGGCATCATTTCTTTGTCTTCAGAACTCAGAGCTTTTCCCTTCTTTCCCATAATATTTTGAACACTGCTATGTATACCTCTCTGCTTTTTTGCTCCTACAATTTTACAAATAAGGAAAGAGTAATGATAAGAAAAAGGTGATGGGAAAGCTTTAAATGCCGAAATCATATAAAATATATCACCCTGTGTGAAATGGCCCTTCGATCATATCAAAACCATATTTCATTAATGATTACCAACTAACTCATTAAATTAACATTAACGTGCATAACTGGGCATCGGTTTATGGAAAAAAACTTTTTCAAATGACGCGCCCTACAGATCTGTGATAAGGTGTTTTTGCGATTTGCTTCGCAATATCATTGATCCGCTGCATGTGACAATCATCTATTACCATATGTTTTCTGCGAAATGTGATTTGCGAGACACACCATCGCATATCGGTGGTTTGAGGTATTTCACCTTAAGTGATATTTGAGGCATATAAAGAACTGCGATGCCATGAGTGTCTTTAGTGCGTGATTTCGGATTGTGATTTCGCAATCTTAGGATTATGTTTATAGGATGGCATCCATTACCTTTTTGCGATGCGACGTTATTTATTGAGAGAACGGTTTTGTTCGAACTTATCATAAAACTTAAGTCTTTTTTAGATTTTTCGGGTATTCTCCTAAGTTTATGATAGTAAGATTTATTCAAAAAGGGAATACAAGCACTAATTTATTTTTTAATTTTTTGGATAAAGTGTCTCCACTTATTTAGTATTAGTAATAAAACTAAATAATAAGGGGGTTGTTGCTGGCCACAATAGGTGGCAAATCTAATCGAAAATCATTGTTACCAATCTTCTCCAAGATTTTGAAAGGACCATATCTAATTAGCTTGAGATTTTTACCTTCACCTTGTAATATTTCATATCATGTCTTTCTTTATGCTTGGCTTTGATTTTCTCCAACTTTTCTTGTACCCTTTGATGCACTAATTCGATTTGTTCAATGAAATGCTTGGATTTGTCCACATCACTATGTCCATCTACTGCAATATTTACTAAAGATGAAATCCAAAAGAGACTTTCGAAAATAACCCAAACATGCTTCAAATGGAGATACTTATGTAGATGAATGATTGGCACGATTGTAGGCATGACGGATGTAAGGAAAATTCTCATCCCAAAGTTTAGGATGCTTTCCACAATATCCTCGAAGGAGATGCACTATTGTTCTATTCACTACTTCTGTTTGGCCATCTATTTGTAGATGGAATGTTGTGCTCTTCTTCAACTTTGTGTCCATGAGTTCCCATAAGCTTGACCATAACTTCCCAATAAATCAATAATACTGATTAGAAACAATCGAAGTAGGTAACCCAAAATGAACCAATACATTTTGCAAGGACATCTTTACAGTTTGTTCAACTGTAACCTATTTCTTACTAGGCATCAACACACACATTTTTTTGAAATAATCCACTACAACATATAAATAATTATGACCTTTCTTGGACATTAATAGTCCCCAAACAAAATCCATTGAAATAGTTCCCAAGGACAAGAAGGGATAGGAAGAGGAGTGTACAAAACCAATTTCCTATTACTTGGCTTGCTAGTAGCGCACATAGAATATCATTTTACATATCTTGAAACAATTGTATTCATGTGTGGCCAATAACAATACCTCTTTCATTGAGGAACTATTTTGCCTACACCAAAGTGACCAACAATAAGAGAAGTATGGGCTTCCTTTATGACATTGAATCTTTCACCCTGTGTAACACACAACTTTCCAAGATGATACAACAACTAGTTATGAACATGATAATCCAACTCTTCAACATGATTTACTTAACTCAAAGTTGCATAAACATATTTAAAATATTCGTCTTGAGTATGCTATTTAATATAAATTTCATGCATGATTGAGTTATGTTTAAGAATGGAAGATGCATTAACAATAGGCCTTGAGAACATATCTGCAACTTTGTTGTATATACCTTTCGTACACCTGATAACCAAATGAAATTGTCGTAGAAATTCCACCCATTAGAAATGTCTAGCTTGTTGTAGCTTGGTTTGCAATTGTAAATATTTCAAAGGTTGATGGTCAGTATGAATAATAATTTCTTTACCCATCAAATAATGCTTCCATTTCTTCACTCTTTGTACCAAAGCATACAACTCTTTATCATAAGTTGGATAGTTAAATACTACATTGGAAAAGGTTTTAGAATGATAACATATTGGCTTACATTGTTGCATCAAAACTACTCCCATAGCATATTCATTTGCATCGGTTTGAATTTCAAATGGCTGCTTAAGATCTAGAAGTGCTAGAACTGGTGTTGTACTGATTTTCTCTTTTGAAGTGTCAAAGGCTTTATGTTGCCTTCATCCCCACTGAAAGACTTGTTTCACACTTGTCAAAGCATGTAATGGTGCTCCAATGAATGAGAAGTTAGCGATAAATTTCCTCCAATATTAAGTTGCTCCCAGAAAGATCCTAAATTCTATTACATTGTTGGGTTTAGGCCAATTCACAATAAAATCAACTTTGAAGGGGTGAATCATAAATTCACCACCTCCTATAATATGAGCCAATTAAACCAAAGAGGCTTTCCCAAATTCACATTTACACATCTTCACATACAACTTTTCCTTTTTCAATATATCTAGAACTTGCTTTACATGCTTGACATGCTCTTCATGAGTCTTACTAAAAATCAAAATATCATCTAAGTAGACTATGACAAAATCATCAAGGAATGGTCACAATACATCATTCATAACTCTCATGAATGTGGCAAGTGCATTAAAAATCCCAAAAGACATAACTAACCATTCAAATAAACATTGTTTTGTTTTGAAAGCAGTTTTCCAAATATCATCTTCAACAATCATTATCTGATGATAACCACTTCTCAAATCTAACTTAATAAAATAAACAACATATTTTAACCAATCTAGTAAAACGTCAATTCAAGGAAGAGGATAGCAATTATTTACCATGATCTTGTACAAAGATTGGAAATAACATGCCCCATGTACCATCTTTCTTCAAAACCAAAACAATAGGAGACCCACAAGGAGATGTACTAGGTATATTGACCCCTTTATAAAGAAATTCTTGAATTTGCTTCTTAATCTTTGCATTCTCCAAAACTAACATTTTATACATGTCAATATTTGTAAGTGGTGCATCCTGTTGTATTTGAATCTCATGTTGAATTCCTCTTTTTGGAGGTAACCCTTCAAGTTCCCGAAACATCTTGTCATAAGTTTTAACAACGTCAACTAATTCATGCCTGAGTTTAGAGTCACATCCCATGAAAGCTTCAACATCAACAATATCTTTAGCTTTAATAATCAACAACACAAAATTATTTCTAGCATCCATAAGCCTTTTCATTTGACCTGCACTAACAAGAGATAAGTTCATCTTCTTGTGATGTGCTCTAATAATATACTCAACTCCATGTTTGAAAATATGATATTTTTTCTCATGAAAATAGAATATGGCTTTTCAGTCATATCAATATGTACTCCCTAAGACAATCCCACAAATATCAAGTGGTACAACACCAAGCTCTACCTCATCTATAAAATTAATAGTGATGGCAAATTTGAGTTTACATTTTCTTGTAACTTTCAATTTGGCATCATCACAAGCCCAACCCAAAGGGTAAGGTTTTGCATGAGGTGTAGTCTCTAAGTTAAGTTTCTTGAGATCTACTATAAAATAATGTACCAACCTTTGTATTTTTTGTAATGGCCCTGATATGGAAAATCTTAGTTCTTTCTTTATCATTTTGAGATTCAATAGGATTTCTATAAGAACTAGTACTTGAATTAGAAGTTATACCTCTCATTCCCATGGCTTTGATTTTGGTTTCATCACCTGAATCAAACCCTAAATCTTATTGAGTTGTAGTAGTAGTCTTTCGTTTCCACTTGTTATTGAACTTCTTTAGTCTCAATTCTGGATGTAATTTCCAGTAGTGGTCTTCATCACGAGCATCTTTTGAACAAAGTTTACAAGTAAGTTTCTCTCCCTCTTTCTTGACAGTAGCATTCTTCGTAACTTTGCCTTTAAATTCTCCCTTTCCTTTATCTCCAGATTTAAAGGGTTTCTTGTTGGATTCTTGAGGAACATTCTTGCCTCTTGATTCTAAATGAGTTTCCTGAACACATACTTCATCTAGATTGGTAGGATTAAACATAAGTATAGTATGTCTCAAATAAATATGTAATTCACCTATATACTTAAGGAGAGTGTCTTGCAATGTCAAATCAACACCCAGGATTTCTTCTAAATTCTTGTGTGTAACTTTTGACACTCTGACCTTTATCTTGTCTAAAATTTTGCCAATCCATAATTTGTTTTTGCATGTAAGCTAATGGATAAAATTTCCTTCTTAATGCAGTTGTAAAATAATTCCAAGAAGAGATCATTTTACAACTTTTCTTCAAATCTTCTTGAGTTTTCGACTCCCACCAGATGAGAGTTTCACCTTCCAAGTGAAGAGAAACAAGCTGGATCTTTGTGACATCATCGTCAATCTTTTGAATCCTACAATATACTTTAATTTTCCGAACCCAATTATCCAACTTTTCAATATTTAATTCCCCATATTACAGTGGAAATTAAAACTTGACATCAAGCTTAATCAAAGGAGACTTAGCATATCCTCTTGGAGATGTAGGAGGAGTACGTCCATGTGATGAAGGAGGTGAACATGGAGGTGAAGGAGGAGGAGGTGGAGGCTTTCTCCCATTACCACAATCCCTTTTGGTTTATTAGAACTTTATCCTTGCAATTGTGTTGTTCTTCCATTGTACAACACTTTCACCATCTCAGTCATATCAAAGAGAGATTTTCTAAAGCCTCTCTAATACTCATACATCTAGTCTTGTCCTTGTCATTCTTCCTGTGTCATGACTTGTGTAGTTTGTGGCCTTGTTGTCGCTACGACAAACACCCTCCAAAAATTTTCCTGCATGTGAATTTTTGAGCCTATTGTGGATCTTGCGATCGATCGTTCCGTAGTCACTTTATGGTTAGTTTATTCTTTTGAGCTCCCTTCTTTAATTGGAATTGTTGAGGGTACTTTCTCACACATGCTCAGTTTGAACAAGTTCATGAGCGCACTATTTTATGCAAGCTTGAACAAGCATAACATAGTCCATCAAGCTTGTTCATGTGTGATGTACAATCCATGTTGACACTCAATGCACACTGACATCGACCGTTTCTCACTTCTAGCTACATTTATATTTCTATTTTGGTGAGTTTTGAAAACTGTCGCTTTCGCGCACCTTTGTGTTTTCGTGAGTGTCATTTTCATGTTTTTTCCTGTCATATTTTCTTTATTTCACTCTAATTAGCGTCATTTTCAGGTTATCTTCATTCTGACATGTGTTTCGTTCATTGTCGTTCACATATTGCAAGTGTTGTTCACACTTTAGGACTTGTCATCTTTTGGCATGTTAAGTATCGCACAATGTACATAATATTGTTTTGGTAGTTTTAAGAGGTTCTCCTTGTGTAAATGAGTCAATATTACCATTTAAACCTCTACCACACTCATTTCCAAATTTTTAAGCACTGTCACACAAGTGTCATCATGGTTGTCACAAAGTGTATCTTTAGTGTCACACTTGTCGTAAGTTGTCGTAAAGGTTGTTGCACTGAGGGAAGTATGCTGTTAATGTGTTCCAGATGATATATTTTGTGTCATCAAGCTCTCTAATTCTATGATCACAGTTAATTCTTATCACTATTCACATTAGTTTCACTGATCCCACACTTAGCCAAATTTCGAAAAATTCCCAGCAACTTATCCTCATCCGACCTTCCTGAACATGCATTGTGTAATCCCAACCCTCAAGCTGCAACCCTGCCTCTTGAAACTGCGCAATGCGTAGTTCGTTCCTTCCAGGACTGTGCACTACACAGTTTTAGTGCTCAAGCCTGAGCCTTGGCCTCCAAAATTGCGCAATTCATCTCTCCAGCTTGGCCCCAACTCTGCACTACGCAGTCTCTGAGCTCAAGACCAAACCTTGAGCTCTTTAAATATACAAATGTGTAATCACCAGGATTTCTCTGCCTCCCAAAACCACGTAGTTGAAAAAAATAGAGCAAAACCCTGCAGCCTAAATCATTAAGCCTCAAAACTATGCAATTGTCCTGCACAGTCTAGCTTGAACTGCACATTGTGTAGTCTCAATGCTCAAGCCTCAACCTTGAGCTCTTGAACTGTGCAATTGTGCAATCACCTGGGTTCGTTTATCTTCCAAAATTGTGCAATGGGCAGAATTAGTGTTTAAGCCCTCAACCTGCTCCCTAAGCCCCTCAACTTGCTCCCTAAGCCCCCCAACTACCCAATCTTTTTGTTCAATCCAAGCATAAACTGTGCATTGTGCAATATCAAGGCTCAAGCATGACCCTTGACTACCTGAGATGCACAATTGCATAGTCACTTAGCCTCTCCCCCATCATTCCACTCGATTCTAGCTCAGTTAGTGGATCATCATGCAACATCTTAGATTAGGGATTTATCAGACTGATGTAGTCTTGTCATGAGTGGATTGCAGATGAAGGAACTCTATCATGTTATGGCAAGATGATGAAGAAAGAGATGGAAAAGGATGAAATGCTAAAAACACATATGGAGCTGAAGAGATAATATGATCGTCAGGGGATAAGACAAAGGAACACTATATTACAATAAAAGATCAAATATCAGGACCGCATGAAGACTCCATCTAATTCACAACCCGTTCAAGGCTGGATATGAATATCAAAAGCATATCTCTCATGAATATGAAGCATTGAACATATATTGTTGAAGATAAAGGAGTAGCAAGAATGGCTTGACATTGCCATGTCATCAAGAATCCCTTGTGATCACTTTCATGCCATGTCATGTCATGAGTCCTCATATGCCACATCATTCTTGTGGATTATTTAATTTCTTATTCGAAAATGTATTGTAAAGTGGAAGTCCAAAGGACATGTATAAAAGATTAAGAGTCATGTAAGATTTGAAAAGTCATAGGAAGTCTAACATTCATGAGGGTAAAAGAGTCACAAGGGAGGTGAAGAATCACCCCATTGGTTATATATACACCCTCATTGTATGAGCAAAGGACTTTTCACTTGGGCTCCTCCGGCAGGGCATTAGAGAGACAAGATAGTTCTTTTGGAGAGCAAGGAGTGGCTCCAATGCTCCATTAATGGGGCTAGCAGTGTTCGTTGTATACATGTGTCTTGTGACTTTTACCTAATACTTGAAGACTAATGGTCAACACATTTTCATGCATGGATTGTGAATATTTGTAAGATTGTTTTGTGAATATTTATGATTCATGTTTGCTTTCATCTGTACTAAAGTAGTTGAACTATTTCGGTTATTTTAGTGCGTATCTAATTGACATTGTGCTATAATGGTTGTTATAATTTTCGCATCCTTGAGGACTATTCTACTGGATGTTAGACAAATCTTTCTTGCTTATAATGATTGTAATGACCATCGTGTTTTTGTGGACTATTCCGCTAGATGTTAGATGGATATATTCTGTGTGTGTGTGTCTAGTAGGGTGGTATTATTACCTTACTCCTAGAGGCTCACTCTTTTTTTCCTCTACAATAGAAAAATCTTGCCACACATACAAACAAACACTCACTAGGCATACTCACTTCCTAATCTAAGATTACCTTTGCATAAATCTCTTATGCTGAACTTTGTAGCCAAGGCAACCCTATAAGAATATATGGTAGTCAGGACGATATCCCAGATGGGGCTCCTACTCCAAATGATGTGAGGTATAATTGGGACTTCACATCGGGGAGACCCCCTTGGTTGACATATTCCAACATTGTCAACAAAATGGTGCTAAAAGGAGGGACATATGACAAGTTGTGCCTATTGAGTCTATTTTGAATCTTTTATCTTAAATGTCTCATCCTCAAATCATACTCCAAGGGTGTTTTTCCAATCTATCCCTTGGTAAATTGTTAATCTCCGATAAGCCTCTTTGTCACTTGTTTCAATTGAAGTTTAATGGTGAGGATGGAACATCCATAACCGAGCATATTTATAATTTTCTTAAATTTTGTGAACATTACTAAATCAATGATGAATATTTTGCTTGTGTAGATTTCTTTGTTAGGTCCCTATACTACTAGTGTAACCCCTTATTTCTATTAGTACAACCCCCTTATTATATTGTTGTGCGCATGTAGTCCCCATATTGTTATTATTGTTATGTCGGCTCTGATTACATTATGACCCATTAGACTCCTATATATAGAAAGGAAGCCTTTTCATTTGTATCATCAAAGAATTGTTCATTTGTGTGATGTAAAGGAGGTTGCCCCCTCGAAGAGGAAAAATTCTAAGGCATTGATTTATCTTTTCTATCTTTTTGTGAGCTGGTTTCATAACATTTGGTATCAGAGCTGTGGGTTCTAGGGTTTTGCTGCTCCAAATAGGTCATCGTGGCATTTTCGCTATAAATTTTTCACTAAGAAGTTTCAGAAGCCAAAACAAAAACCCATTTGAGAAGAAATTGGTCTAAACCGTGTATCCGAATTTGAGATATTTTTTCACTATATTTTAGGAGATATGATCTGAGGAAGTTATAGTTTTTGCAAGCTCCAAAATCTCATCTCAAACAGGTCATCGTGGACTTTTCGCTATAATATTTGTTCTACGAAGTTTTAGACTCTAAAATTAAAACCCATTTGAACAAAATATTGGTGAAGCTCGGGTCCTAATTTCAGATCTTGTCTGGCTATATTTGTGGAGATATAATCTGAGAAATTTAGGGTTTCTGAAGGCTCCCGAATTACATTCCAAACAGGTCACCTTGGGAAAATAATCATAACCTTCTTTCTAAGCATCAGTTTGAACTTTCGTAAGAAGTTACAGAAAGAGGATGGATTGTGGTTATTTGGGTACCATTTTCAGAACCTAGGGTTGAAACAGTGACCTGCGACACTTTGTACAAGTTTGCTCTACAGAAAAAGTATATAATCAGGTCAGCGTGGGATATTTGCAATAACTCTTCATTGGAGAATCAAATTCTGATCAGACTTGCGGGGTTAGAAATAGAACTCAAAGAGCTACTGAAGGAAGAAATTTCAGAACTTGGAGATCTGAAATTACAGAGTTACAATTGTTTCAAGATCGAGCTCCTAAAATTAAGAAAAATCGAGATGAGGAAATTTGATGACAAGGATTCGGTAAATTGGATACTACAGATGGAGAAATATTGTGATCTACATGGTGTAACACTGTTACAAAAGGTATGTATTGCATCTTCATATTTAGAACATGATCAATTTTTATGGTATAAAGGGCTTTTTTCTTGTAAACCACTTGTTACGTGGTCAATTTTCACGGAGGAAATTATAGCACATTATGAGGATACAAAGAGCAACACCTTCTTTAGAGCAACACCACAACAATTAGAAGAAAAAAGAGAAAAAGGGCTTTGTTACAAAGTGGAAAGAAAAATTATGGCAACAAGGAAGTCTACCCCTCACCACTATAAAGATGGAAGTGTTATTTCTCCTAGCCTTCCACAACCTACAAGGGTTACACCACAACAATTGGAAGAAAAAAAGAGAAAAATAGCTTTGTTACAATTATGATAAAAAATACATTAAAGGTCAGAAGTGTGCTAAGAAGAAATTATTTTACATTTATTGTGGAGAGGAGGAAGAAAGGATCAAGAAACGTCAAAAGAAGAGTATATACACCAGGAACCAACCCCAGAGAAAGAAGAAATGAATTCGACCACATCTTGTAAAGCATTGGAAATAATTACTACTCCTCAAATTCTTAAGATATAAGGAAATATCAAGAAGAAAAAGGTTCAAGAAGTGAAAGACCGCATCAAGAAAGAAGAAATGAATCTAACCATATCTTGTAATGCAGTGGCTGGAATTGCGACTCCTCAAACTATCAAGATAGAAGGACATATCAAGAAGAAAAATGTTCAAGAAGTGAAAGATCACATAGAGCATCAAGAAATGAATCCGACCATATATTGTAATGCATTGGAAAAAATTACCACTCCTCAAACTCTCAATATAGAAGGACATATCAAGAAGAAGAATATTCAAGGAGTGAAAGATCACATCAAGCATCAACAACAAGTTCTCCAACTTTTAAAGGATAATGCCACTTTGGTGCAGTATCGAATGAAACAACAGGTAGATCAACATCGCAATGAAAGAAGTTTTGATGTAGGCGATTGGGTAATTTTATGGTTACGTACATGCAAACAAATGTCCCTCAAGAAAGCTATTTATGAGAAGGAAATGTTGGCAATACTACATGCACTTAAGAAATGGTGACCTTACCTAATGGGAAGACACTTCAAGGTAAAAACAAATCATGATAGTATTAAATACTTTTTAAAACAAAAACTATCCTCTGAAGAGCAACAAAAATGGGTGACAAAGATGTTGGATTATGACTTTGAAATCATCTACAAAAAAGGGAAGCAAAATGTTGTGGCAGATGCATTCTCAAGAAAGGATGAGGATGTGGAAGCATTGTTGTGCGCTATTTCTATTATCCAACTAGATTGGATAAATGAAATAAGGTATGAATGGAAGAAGGACGAAGAAGTGTGACCACTCATTCAAAAGTTGGAGAGGATCCCAGTTCAAACAATATTTCCAGAACTTGACGAGGAAGGAAAAATCATATTAGATCCTAGAGCAGTCACAAAAACAAGAACCTGATAGCTACGAAATTGATCAATTTCAGAGTATCTCATCAAGTGGAAAAACTTACTCGCTGAAGATTCCACGTGGGAGGACAATAATTTTATACAGGAGCATCAAGAACTACTCAAGCGTTGAGGACAAGACTTTCTGAAGAGAGGGGAAAGTTAGGTCCCTATACTACTAGTGTAACCCCTTATTGTTAGTACAACCCCCTTATTATGTTGTTGTGCCCATGTAGTCCCCATATTGTTATTATTGTGCCTTTACATTATTATTGTTATGTCGACTCTGATTACATTTTGACCCCTTAGACTCCTATATATAGAAAGGAAGTCTTTTCATTTGTATCATCCAAGAATTGTTCATTTGTGTAATGTAAAGGAAGTTTCCCCCTCGAAGAGGCTGAATTCTAAGGCATTGATCTATCTTTTTGTGAGTTGGTTTCATAACATTATTCTTCACCCTTGAAGGCCGTGTTAATCGATGGTATCATATTTTACCATCTGCTTCCATCCATTCTTTTCATCATTTCATCAAGGATCTTTATCCAACCTTCAATATGTATGATTACTGAGATGTTCTTAAAAGAATAAATTAGATAAAAATGAAGTCTAATGAATCAGTTGAGGATTTATCTAATTGATTCCTTTAACTTTGTTATGAATTTCCTGAAGAAGGCACAGATTGGGATTTCTTTAAGAAAAAGTTTGAGCATTTGGTTCACATCTCTATACACGGTGTGTAGAAATTCCAATTGTAGATCACCTGATAATGCAATATACTAAATCAAAATACTTGATTTAATTCTAAAATCAATTATACGACAGCTTAATCAAATATGAGCAAGATCAATGGAACACATATAACTGATAAGGAGAAATCAATCACACATAACAGAAAAGGAATAACACGAGGAAAGCCTCAGCCTAAAACCCCAATCTCTGTATATCATACAAGTGGAAATATGGTCCGGATTACAAAAAGAATCAGCTCACAAGCTATCCTGCTCTCTCTGTAATCCCTCTACTGCTCATTTACAGTCAAAGGCCTCTCACTAACCTTCTCCTCTGTCCTCCAAGCCTCCTATTTCCTTGCGCAATTTTTCCTGGGGGCCAGTGCTTCCACAAGTGTGAATTCCCACCTCACACTGCTCACTTGGCTCAAAAATAACTACACAAACCTGAAGGAGACAAATCCTTCTCCATGGATGTGTTTCCTTTATAGGAAAAATCCATCCAACTGATAGTACACTATCCCTTCTCTGATCTCAACTAGGTCTCTGTCTGAACTGACATGCATGAATTATTTATGAGAGAATATTCAGTTACCCGGAGTGCAACAGTTATATGCAAGCATGCATTAACTGACTAAACTCACAATTGATTCAACAAACTGTTAGAATTAATCTAACTGGACTTGACTCAATTAACTGAGCCAACTAATTACAACTCATCCTTATCTCTTTAATTGATGGATAAATCCCTCAATCAATGGAGAAATTGTTGCATGTCCTCAGATAGACTTCATGTTTGATTTTTCACAACTAATTAACTCATGGTGAATTAATTAATTATTTTACAAATAGATGTTAAGTTCAAATTCGAATTTTACTTCTCAATTTTAGTCTAGGGACTTAGTAAAATTGGAATCCATCCCAATCTGTTATTTTTAGCAATGTTATTTTTAGCACTTCCATTTTTCATTCCCTGTTGCTCAGTCGAGCACTGGTACCTAAACTACTATTTTTAGCATTTCTTGTTGCCATTTTCAACACGGTGAACCTGAACCTCCTGATGTGTTGTCATTGTTCATAGGTCTAGTCTCGAATTTGATATGGGTTTCTGTTATCCTCTATCATCTACATTCCATGACTCTTTGTATCATGATTCGCTTGATCAATCTGCTCCACCAGCTAGTTTTTTACACTGTTTTTATTTTTAAGCTACTAGTCCAAATTGCAATCAGGTTCAAGGTAGTCACATTACACAGGTAGAGGAGCAAGAAGGTGAGGATTATTTCAATATTTCTTTTATTTTTAAAAATCCTCCATGTGAAGATGGTGTTTCCTCATTCTTGGATGATATCAATTCTGTTAATCTCGGTAGTGAATCTAATGAAATCCATTTGTTTAGATTCGTAGTCTTGGGCAACAATCATTTTGATGATGACGATTATGTTGATGTATGCGATGAAAATTTCCCAAGTGCACCAATTGATCTCTTAGTTTATCATGAAAATTTTAATTTTAGATCTAAAATATGATTCAGTCAAAGAAGATGTTCTTATCAAAGCTTCCTCTTCGTATCACTATCCCTTGTGCTCTACCATTTGCGATGCATCTACTTGCGACAAAGATACTTCATGCTCCTCAATTTTTTCATCTGATGAGTTATCTTCTCAATTGACACAAGGTGGTGAGATTACACATGATGAAAATGAAAACAATCAAATCATTGAGCACTCTTTCCATCCCTCATCATCTCTTGTTTTTCATGAAGAAAACTCTTCAAATCAGCTTGCTCATGAAATTGTAGGTTTTAACCCCGTATAGAAATTACCTGCATACGAATTCTAAAACACAAAGCAATGCGAGAGCATAACACATAAAACACATATACACAGAGATTTTCCCCTGGATCCCAAAACCGGGACTACCAACTTGATTTTTCATTATGTTACTTTCAATGCTATAATACATATTTATACATGCCGAAGCATCCAATACCATGGACCGAAAAACCATCGCATCCAAAACCATGGACCGAAAACCATCGCATCCAAAAACATGTTCGAAAATCATGTACTAAACCATAGGTGGGTCCGTCCAACCTAACATAGGGTCCAAAACCAAAATTTTCAGGGGCGCTGCCCCGGACCCCATAAAGTGGGGTTATGGGTACCCCTCAAACCCCCTATGACCTTCCCCCCCTCTAACCCTCGGTTAACTACGTGGGTAGTCGTGGAAAGAATATAACAAAACCCAACAGAAATTTGTCCGACCCATTTGTGATCAAAAGAATCTTCCAATTTATGTAATCTGGTTTTTGAAGTTGAAAAATCCAATGACAAAGATGGCTAGCAAATTGAAGCCAGTGGTGGCAGCTATGCTCACACCATGCACGATATGGTTCAATTTTTGAAATGTGATTTTACAATCTTTAAAGGTTATGGGACTTGTCAGCAAAGCAAGGCACTTCAACTTCCATTAATGGTTATGTCATGATCTCGTGACTCTTGTAAGCCCCCCAAACTAAGTCAAATCTAGTCTCTCTCACACAATCCTTCTCTGTGCATGGTTTCACTCGATGTAAATTTATTTTAGAAATATGTTTGGTATTTCATATGTAATTTTTCAAATTTTCAGGTTTTCATTTTTTATCGGATTCTAGAATCTTCTTCAATTGATTCATCTTCATGCAAATATCTTGCATCAAACTTAGGTTTGGAATGTGTATCTCTCATAGAGTCATGGAATTTTGAAGTTAATCACCTCAAAGATCATATTTGGCCAAAGGAATAATATCTATCAGATTTATTTCATGATAAGCGGCTCCCGGTTTTCCTTGTAAATGTCATATCATGAATCTTGGTCTTCATAACACCCGAAATCCACTTGAGTGCAAATGAATGAATGAGTTATTATGTGAATCAATTTCTTATTCATTCACTATATTCTGACTAGTGTCATGTGCTTGTTGTACTGGCATTCCTTTTCACTTATTTCGATAACTATGATGTCAATGCAGTGTGTCATTTGTCATGCAAATAAGA
This sequence comes from Pinus taeda, assembly GCA_000404065.3. NCBI lineage: Eukaryota > Viridiplantae > Streptophyta > Pinopsida > Pinales > Pinaceae > Pinus > Pinus taeda. The sequence continues at coordinate 83,959 of APFE030663214.1, forward strand.
TGATTCTGTTATTCAAAGCATTTGTGAAGATTTTCAATTTAATTTATCTTTGTTATTTTCTAACCCATAATCTCATGCCAAAAATGGTCCATCTGATCATGATATTAATTGTCATTCGTTTCACAACTTTCCCACCAGTATATCTAATGACAATTTTTTTATATCCTTATATCCTCATCGTTCAACATCCCACCATTCATACACTTGTTGATTAGTTGAGACACTTCAGTCATTGTTGATGGTTATGTTAGGTCCTCATTGTCTTGGCATGTTTTTTGAATATGATCAGATCTATTTTCCCTCACGAGATTATCATCTTGGTTCTACGCATTTAATTTAAGATTCATTATTTCATATTTTTCAGGGTTTTCAAGAGGTTTGTTTCAAATTTTATGATCCAATTGCCGAATGGTTGGAGCAATTTTATTTGGTAAGCTCCATCATAAATAACATGTTTCGACCTTTTCTCATGCTTGCTAAGTAGGATGACACAAAAGAAGGTGCATTCATAGTAAGTCTTCAAGGTTTGTCTGATTATGGTTTCCATTCAAAAGGTAAGAATGTGAACTGGATAAAAGTAGTGGTTGTGACACATCTTTCTGACCATGGGAAAGACCTTCCTTTTGTTGTGCAAGTTCTTCAAGATCTCATATTTTCTCTTGCATGTTATTTTATATCAATTTTAATCAATCATATCTTTGTCATTGTAGGTCGGGAACAACTACGGTGGCTTCATTGGAAATTTCATTATACGTGACTCTGAATTTCATTATACGTGACTCTAACCTTGTAATTGGTTATGTCAGTAGTATTTCTAGTTTCATTTTTGTTTACTTGCACATTCATCCTTCATTCTTTTCATGCCGTTTGTTTTATGTTTTCTAGTTTTCGTTTCACATCATGTTTTGGTTTAGCCACTTTCTGTCTTGCCTTCTAGTTTTGTTCCCTTGTTGTAAGTTGTGATTACTTTCATTTGGTGAGACCTTGCATGAAGATTCTTTGTTGGCTCAAAAGGCAATTTGATAAAATAGAAAAGGACTTTGTGACACTAATAAATTTGGCTAACTCTATATCCTTCTTCCTTGTCTTGGTTACATATTTTGGTTTATGATGTTCCGACGGAAAATACGATTCTTGCGTTAAGAAAGCCTTATGTCGAACCATGATCTCCATGTCTATTCTAGAAACCTCATGCATATGCCTAGTTCTTATGTTTCGAATTTTTCAGGATAATCTAATCAAGTGGAGAATGACAAGGGAAAAATCTAAACGAGCAATACTAAATCAAAGGTATTTATATGCTTTTCTAAAGGAACAACCTCTCCTACTCTCAATAAGTCAAGATCCCTCTTGTGCCCATAAATAAATAAGTTCCAGTGCATAGTCCTCTTTAAATAAATAAATAAAGCTGAAAGAAGAGAAAGGCTTCCTATGCAGAGAGGTGAAGAAAAAACTCTGATGGGGTACTATCCAGGATCGCTGGCAGTAGAGCAATGTTTATGTTCCTGGAATGACTCCGTTGGGGTATTGTCCAAGCTTTTTGGTAGTGGAGCAACACTAGAGATGAAAAATATACTCTGAAAATCTAAATCTCACGAACTGCATTACCCTATCCTAATTCGAAACATTGTATGATCGTTGATCTTATGTTTGTGTTTATCGGAGTAGAGGAATGAAGGGGACAATGTTTATGTACAGGGTAAGTGGGGAAGCCATGGTAATCTAAATGATGAATCAATTCTTCCCGAAGAAGTAGACCTTGCATGAAAGAATTAACCAAGGCAGAAAAACTAGAGTTCTACGAATGTGTTTCCAAGTGTTGTCGCTGCATAAACACCCTTAAAAAATTTCCCTACACACAAATTTTGGAGCCTGTTGTGGATCTTGCAATCGGTCCTTCCATAATCATTTCTGTTAAAATTTTTGAATCTACACATCAAAAATCTTATTGCAAACACTAGTTTATCATCTCCTACTTTTTCTTTTCATCCAAAAAGTTACTTAATTATTTAAACATCGTTGAAAACACTATTGCAGCCTACACATACATACAGATCATGAACTGAAATAAACTGAGACAATCAAACAAGGGACACCGTTATTTTTGGACAATCATCCCCGAAAAAACCTAATTCGGGAAAATCAATGCAACATACAGAGGGTTTGTATTATTAAGCATATTTTTTAATACAAGTAGGGTGCCAAATCTAGCTCACCCAACAGAGAAAAAACCTGGCAAAAGTACCTCTATCCGGAGACAGATATTTTGGCAATCTAACAACTAGATATTCAAACCCCACAAATGACAATTATTGTTCCCAGTGCTGGGAAATGATGGTTGATCCAAGCTCTGCACTGGAACTACGTCACCTCCTCTAGGAGCTGCATCTACCCCACAGAAAACCCCAGTGTTGCCTCTAAGGAACTGCGTCAACCCCTCTAGCTTCTACGGCACCCCCTCTAGCTTCTACATTAGCTCCTCTGGCTTCTGCATCATCCTCTCTGGAGCTGCGCCATTTCTCCTGTTGTTTCTCTGCCTCTCTGCTATGTATCCTCAGCCTTGGACTGAAGTACCTCTCCTGAACTGTCCTTCTCACTACATCTCATATCACTTAGCTCGACTTTCTGAGCAAACCACGCCCTAGAAAAATCGAACTCTTTGATCTCTTGGTGTATCTCCAACTGACCCTCAAACCTCCTCTTACACTTTTCCTATTGATGAATCAATGACCGTGATCTAATCTCTAATCAACAGATAAAATTAAAACAAGCTTGATCGTCGTCACTTAGAACCTTCTCACCCATATTTTTATTAATACACATTAATATTCTTATTTTCTTAAGTTTAGATTTAAGAACTCATTAAAAATATTAATTATTTTAATAACTTATCATTTGTGTGGAATTTATCCAAACGATTTCTAAGTTCTGGAGATCTCATGTGTTCTAGCCCCACCATGAAATTTCGAAGCTAGATCACATCCACTACTACCCAAAATCAACAATTTCTTGGCTAGTTGATGCTTTTGAACTCCCTTATTAAATTGGAAGTGTCGAGGGTACTTTCTCACACATGCTTAGTCCACAAGAAGTTCATGAGCGCATTTTTTTATGCAAGCTTGAACAAACATAGCACATTCCATCAAGATTGTTCTTGTGCGATTTCCAATCAATGTCGACGGTCAGTGTGCACTAACATCGATAATTTCTCACTTTTAGCTATGTTTGTACTTTTATTTCGGTGAGTTTTGTAAACTATCCCTTTCATGCAACTTTGTTTTTGCGACTATCATTTTCATGTTTTTGTTTGTTGCTTTTTCTTGCTTTCACTCTAATTAGTGTCGTTTTCACGTTATATTTTCTTTGGTTTTTCTTGCTTTCAATGTCGTCATATTGCAAGTGTCATTCACACTTTAGAACTTGTCGTCTTCTGGCATGTTAATTGTTGCACAACATACATAAGCTTGTTTTGGTGGTTTCAAGAGGTTATCCTAGAGTAAATGAGTCGATCTTATCATGTAAACCCCTGTCGCACTCATTTCCAAAGTTTTAGGCACTATCGCACAAGTCTCGTCGCGGTCGTCACAAAGTGCATCTTTAGTGTCACACTTGTCGCAAGTTGTCGTAAAGGTTGTCACACTGAGGGAAGTATGTTGTTAATGTGTTACAGATGATCTAGGTTGTTTCATCAAGTAATCTAAGTGTATGATCACAGTCAAGTCTTATCACCATTCCCATCAGTTTCACTGATCACACACTTAGCTAAATTTCAGAAAATTCCCAACAACTTAGCCTCATCTAGCCTTCCTGAACTGCGCATTATGCAGTCCCAACCCTTAAGCTAACACCCTGCCTCTTGAAACTGCGCAATGCATAGTGTCTTCCTTCCATGATTGCCCACTACGCAATTTCAGTGCTCAAGCCCAAGCCTTGGCTTCCAAAATTGTGCAATTCAGCGCTCCAGCATGGCCCCAACTGTGCACTGCATAGTCTCTGAGATCAAGCCCAAACCCTGAGCTCTTGAATTGTGCATCTATGCAATCACCAGGTATGCTCTGCCTCCCAAAAATACATTGTTGATAAAAATAATGCAAGACCCTGCAAATTGACTCACTAAGCCTCAAAACTACGCATTTCATAGTCTCAAGGCTCAAGCCTAATCCCTGAGCTCTTGAACTTCACAATTTCACAATCACCTAGGCTCCTCTATCATCCAGAATTATGCAATGGGAAGAATCAATATTCAATCCCTCAGCGTAGCTCCCTGAGCCCCCCAATTGCACAATCTTTTTTGCTAGATCCAAGCTTGGACTGCGCATTGTGCAGTATCAAGGATCGAGCCTGACCCTTGATTGCCTGAGTTGTGCAATTGCGCAGTCACTGAGCCTCCCCCCCAGTCTGCCACCTGGTTCCGACTAAGTCAGTGGATCATCATGCCACATCTTAGAATAGGGTTTTATCAGACTGATGTCGTCTTCTTATGAGTGGATTGCAGATGCAAGAACTCTATCATTCTATGCCAAGATGATGAAGAAGGAAATAGAGAAGGAGGACATGCTAAAGACACATACAGAGCTAAAGAGATAAGATGATCAAAGATTAGGACCACATGAAGACTCCATCTAATTCACAACCCTTTGGAGGGTGGATATGAAGAACAAAGCATATCTCTCATGAATATAAAGAATTGCACATACATTGCTGAAGACAAAGGAGCAAAAAGAATGGCTTGACATTTCCATGTCATCAAGAAGTCCTTGTCAGTAGCATCACACCATGTCATGTCACAAGTCCTCATATTCCACATGATTCTTTGTTATGTAATTTCTTAATTGAAATTTTATTGTAAAGTGGAAGTCCAAAGGACATGTACAGAAGATGAAGAGTCATATAAAGTTGAAAATTCATAGGAAGTCAAATAGTCATGAGGGTATTTAAAGAGTCACAAGAGAGGTGAAGCATCACCCTAATGGTTATATATACACCCTCATTATATGAGCAAAGGACTTTTCACCTTGGCTCCTCTAGCAGGGCATTAGAGAGACAAGCTAGTTCTTTTGAGGAGCAAGGAGTGGCTCCAATGCTCCACTATTGGAGCTAGTTGTGTTTGCTTTATAATTGTGTCTTGTAACTTTTACTTCATATTTGAAGCCTGATGACCAACATATTTTCATGTATGGATTGTGAATATTTGTAAGACTATTATGTGAATATTTATGATTCATGTTTGCTTTCACCTATACTAAAGTAGTTGAACTATTTTAGTTATTTTAGTGCTTATTTAATTGAGAATGCATTGTAATGGTTGTTATAATTGTCGCATCCTTGTGGACTATTCCATTGGATAACGGACAAATATTTCTTGTTTATAATGGTTGTAATGATCGTCGCCTCTTTGGGGACTATTCCGCTAGATGTTAGATGGATATCTTCTGTGTAAGTGTGTCTCTACTAGAGTGGTACTATTACCTCTCTCCTAGAGGTTCACTTTTCTTTCTCACTATAGTAGAATAATCTTACCACACATACAACCGAACACTCACCATGCATATTCACTTGCTAATCTGAGATTACATGTGCATAACTCTCTTGTGTTGAGCTTTGTAGCCAAGAAAAACCTATAAGAATATATGGCAATCGGGCCGATATCCTAGATGGGGCACCTATTCCAAATGGTGTGATGTCTAATTGGGGACCCCCTTGGTTGACAAATTTCTAGCATCGTCAACATACCTCCTTAAGCCAATTTGAGGGTTAGGTTCTTCAAGTGCTCCTTCTCCTATTCTCAATTTAGACCTTGTAAGCATTCAAAAACCTTGAAAATTCTATCAAACCTTCACAAAAACCATGCTCTAATACCAAATTGATCCAAAATTAAAAAGTGAAAGTTTCATGAAATGATTTGCAAGTTATTTTATGTCTTTTAGACAATGGATCCTGATTGAAAAAGCACACAAACTTAAGTAAATTTTGCATAATTTTAACAGTTAAAAATGGACAAACATGCAACATCAAACACAACAAATTGATAATGGAGTTCACCCCTCCTGAGCTACGTCCCCAGGTTCAACTTTCAACGGTGGCCTTTTTTTATTATATTGTCAAATGCTCAATATATCATTATACAAGCTTCAATATGCAAAAATAACACTACCATTGCGTCTAGAATGCCCACTAAACTTGTTGTCTAGGATCTTTTTGAGCTCAAAAATGTTGGAAAATGGGGAAGATAGGCTTCTTTCCTTAACATGCTTGCAAAATTCTCTATTGTTGACACCTAATCTTTGGGATTATGTAAATCCATGTAAATATTATAAATAGACAAATAAAAGGAATTGGAAGATGAAGAGACATTGAGAGATGAAACCCAATAGTATCCCTTTCCATGTATATATCCATGTTCTATCTTAATTAAAAACAACAATTCATTTGTGGAGTTACTCCTGGCTGACTCCTAAAATTAAATTTTTTGATGTAGCTCTGGCCATTGTCCTCATTTTTTCCTTTCCATTATTCTTTGTCCTTTGCCAAAATTCAAATTCGTTGATTGACACCTCTCTCTGCGTTCATTGTGTTAAACATTGTGTTAACCTACTCTCCATATTCCTGTTGTTGAAGGGCTCGTATTTCTGTTGCATCGAGGAATTGCAAATTGTTGCATTAAAAAAAAGTTTGAATCTCTGCTTTAAAAATTGTCATGCATATGAGACGTGAATGTTGTACACTGAGGCCTTTGCTAGTTCGTATGTGTTGAAAGGAGTAGTAGATTATATCTATGCGTTGAATGTTGAGACCATAAAGGCGTCTAACATATGGTATGTGTTGATTTCTGTATAATATGCGTTGGTAAATTGACTGTGCATTAGCCATTTTTTAAAGGCCATGGTATACGCTGAATACATTTTAAGGACTGCGTTGAATATTTTTGAAAACCGTGTGTGTGTTGAATGACATATATGTGTACGAAATCTTGTATAGTATACGATGAAGAGTTGATTTGATGTGCTGCATTGAACCCTCTTTTATAAAGACCATATGGTGCATTTCATGAAATTTTTATATGGTATGTCGTGAGTCCTCTTTTGTGAGTCCTCTTTTATGAAGACAGTGTAGGGAATTTCGTGCCATTCACGTGCATGAATGGTATACACTCTGTTTTGGAAGGCGTATGTTAATTAGAATGGAATATAAAATTGTTTGAATGGGTATACGTGCATCAAAGTGCATGTATGGTATATAATATGGAAGTGCCTATGTTGAGTCAATTATGATGATCATATGTTATACATAATTACTTTCAAGTTAAATTCATACGTTCTCCCCTTATAAAGTACATTTGTATGCCATAAATATATTATGGAAATGTTTAATATATGGTGTGAGTAGTAGTGAGGGTTTGACCATATATTTTCATCAGCGTTTATGTGAGTTTTTTTTGTACATAATGTATTGCTTATCTAGTGTGGCAGTAGATTTTATTGGCAAGGAAAACTACCATGAGTGGTGTAGGAAGATAAAACACATTTTGATTTTCAATGAGTTGTGGAAAGGAGTTTGTGAAAGAGAGGGAGACAATGTACTAGAAAATTCTACTTCAAGCAAGGAGCTTGCCATCTGGGAAAACAAAAACAAAACGACTTATTCCTTGATTGTAGCATTAGTAAATGAAGAGGTGAGTCATCATATTTATCCATTTTCAAATGCCTTTGAAGACTTAAATAAATTGAAGGAATTATATGTCTCACACTCTGAACTTGAAGTTGCTCAATTGATGAATAAGTTGTTCAATCTTGAGTTGAAAAATGATGACCCTCTTGCCTTAGCATCAAAAGTAAGATCGATTATGCATGACATAAAATCCATTGGTGTTGAAATAGATTCCTCTCATAGATTATGTCAAGGCACTATATCCCACTTATTCACACTATCTTGAGTCATTGCAAGCAAGTGGAAAACTTAAGGAGATTACCTTTGACTCCCTTGAGAAGAAGTTTGTTGAAAGAAAGAAGGTTTTTGGAAAGAAGATAGATCCTCAGTATTCTAAAGAAGTTGTGTACCTTGCATAGAAAGAGAAAAATCACGCACAAGATTCTTCTAAAGGAAGAGGTGGCCAAAGAGGAAGAAGAAGGAAGAATTTTAGAGGCAGGGGGTGCAGACATTCCCAAGGAGAAATGTTTGATCTTCATTGCATACAATGCAATAGAGATAGACATGATGCTTCCACATGTAAGATTCCTTGGGATAGAATTGAGTTGGAAAAAAAGGGAGAAAAGGGTAAAACACCTGCTAAAAGGAAAGGAAAATCACCTGAGTTCTCTCATTATGTTGTGGCACATTGCAACATTGGAGTAACTAAAGACTTATTCAATGCTTCACTTGATTCATGGAAAGATGCTTGGTTTTTTGATTCAGGAGAAAATTTCCACATGACTTTCATAATATATTTCTTTGAAGAATTCACTAATAATGTTGATGGAGCAGTATACTTTGCAGACAAGTCAAATTCAAGCCATTAGGGCTTGGCACCATCAGGCTCAAACTGTCTGGACTTCCAGATTTTCTTCTGCGTGATGTTTTCTACCTCCCAGAGTTGAGGAGAAAATTGTTGTCTTTGGTCCACATCCTCTAGAAAGGACACTCCATTCATATATTTGATGGCAAGGTCGAGGTCAGAAAAGCATCAAATCACTCACTTGTCATGACTAGAAAAGAAGAAGAAATACTTCTAAAGATGCAAGGAACCTATGCTTGTGCACAAAACTTTTCATACATTTCTCACTATGATGAAGGTACATTTCCATCAAGTCTTTTATGGCATGCTAGCTTTGGACACTTGAATTATGACAACCTTCGTTTGTTGAAGAAAAATCGTGTTATTGGTTTGCCTACAATTACTGGGAAACTTAAGCAATGTGATGCTTATATCTTAGGAAAGAACAACAAACAGTATTTTTATGATTCTCATTCCAGAGCACACAAAAAACTTGAACTCATTCATTCTAATTTTTGTGGCCCACTGTCTGTTCCTTCTGTAAATGGTAATAAATATATGATGACATTTATTGATGACTACACCACAATGTGTTGGGTTTATTTATTGAAGAACAAATATGAAGCATTTGAAACATTTCAGAACTTTCATGCATGGATTGAAAATGATGCACAATCTCATATTGGCTCTATTCATACTGATAATGGAAAAAAATACACTTCAAATGAATTTGAAAA
>APFE030663214.1:94909-183874 GCA_000404065.3 Pinus taeda
GGGTAAATGATATTCCATAGAAGCAAAGGATTGATGTCTTCATAGGGACTTTAAAGGATAACATTCAACATGAGGTTCGTCTTTGGGAACTTGATTCATTGGAGAAGGCATTCAAGTTGACAAGAAAAAATGAAAGCGAAATTATGGAAAAAATGAATCCCACCACTTACGACTATAATTATGGAAGTTTTTTTTCTTCTATCCCTCCACAACCTACAAGGTTTACATGACAACAATTGGAAGAAAAAAGAGAAAAAGGGCTTTGTTACAATTGTGAGCAACTACACTAAGGGTCATAAGTGTGCTGAGAAAAAATTATTTTACATATATTATGAAGATGGGGAAGAAAAAGATCAAGAAACATCAAAAGAAAAGGATATACACCAGGAACCAACCCCAAAGAAAGAAGAAATGAATCCGACCATATCTTGTAAAGCATTGGCAAGAATTACCACTCCTAAAACTCACAAGATAGAAGGACATATAAAGAAGAAAAAGGTTCAACAAGTGAAATATCACATTGAGAAAGAAGAAATGAATCCGACCATATCTTGTAATGCATTGGCCGAAATTACCACTCCTCAAACTATCAATATATGAGGACATATCAAAAAGAAAAATGTTCAAGAAGTGAAAGATCATATCGAGCATCAAGAAATGAATCCAACCATATCTTGTAATGCATTGGAATAAATTAAGACTCCTCAAACTCTCAAGATAGAAGGACATATCAAGAAGAAAAAGATTCAAGCAATGAAAGATCACATCGAGCATCAACAACAAGTTCTCCAACTTTTAAAGGATAACGCCACTTTGGTGCAGAATTGAATGAAACAACAGGCAGATCAACATCGTAGTAAAATAAGTTTTGATGTAGAAGATTGGGTATTTTTACGGCTACATCTCAAGCAAGTTATTTATGAGAAGGAAATGTTGGAAATACTACATGCACTTAAGAAATAGATACCTTACCTAATGGGAAGACACTTCAAGGTAAAAATGAATCATGATAGTCTTAAATACTTTTTAGAACAAAGATTATCTTTAGAAAAACAAAAAAAATGGGCTACAAATATGTTGGGTTATGACTTTGAAATCATCTACAAAAAAGGGAAGCAAAATGTTGTTGCAGATGCACTCTCAAGAAAGGATGAGGATGTGGAAGCATTCTTTTGTGTTATTTCTATTATCTAAATAGATTGGATAAATGAAGCAAGGGATGAATGGAAGAAGGATGAAGAAGTGTGGCCACTCATTCAAAAGTTGCAGAAGGTCCCAGTTCAAACAATATTGCCAAAACTTGATAAGGAAGGAAAAATCATATTGGAGCCTGGAGCAGTCACAGAAACAAGAACCTGACAGCTACGAGATCGATCAATTTTAGAGTATCTCATCAAGTGGAAGAACTTACCCGCTAAATATTCGACATGGGAGGACAAGAATTTTATACATAAGCATCAAGAACTACTCAAGCATTGAGTACAACACTTTTTGAAAGAGAGGGGCATGTTAGGTCCCTATACTACTAGTGTAACCCCTTATTGTTATTAGTACAACCCCCTTATTATATCGGTGTGCCCATGTAGTCCCCATATTGTTATTATTGTGCCCCATAAGTGCCCACTATTGTTATTATTGTGCCTCATAAGTGCCCACTATTGTTATTATTGTGCCCTTACATTATTATTTTTATGTTGGCTCTGATTATATTATGACCCCTAGACTCCTATATATAGAAAGGAGGTATTGTCATTTGTATCATCCAAGAATTGTTCATTTGTGTAATGTAAAGGAGGTTTCCCCCTCGAAGAGGCTTATTTCTAAGGAGTTTATCTATCTTTTCTATCCTTTTTTGAGCTGGTTTCATAACAAAACAGTTGTGCCCTATAATCTCCAACAGAACGAAGTGGTTGAAAGAATGAATGGGAAAATATTAAATATGATACGTTCCATGATAGTTTTCAAGAATGTTAAGTTGATGTTTTGGGTTGATGCAATTCTTTGTGTTGTGTATATAAATAATAGGTGTCCATCTCATGCTATAAAAAACAAGACTCCCTATGAAATGTGGTATGGCCACATTCCTTTAGTAAGGCATCTCAGCATTTTGGTTCCACCTGTTATGGATGGATACCTAAGGAATAGAGAAAAAAATTGGTGTAAGGAGTCACAAATGTATCTTCTTGGGGTACTCAAATACCTCCAAAGCATACCATCTCTGTGATGAAGTGAATAAGAAGTTTATAATATCTATAGATGTGATATTTCTTGAATATTCCAAGGCTAAAAATGTTTTTGAGTGCTAGCTTAATAGCTTGGATAGATTTGGACGTGTCAAGTATTTTCAAGAGCTTGATAATGAGATTCTACATCTTGCAGGGGGGATTCCTATACTAGATCAATATGTCGAATCTTCTTTTGAAGCACTCTCTCCCCCACATGAAGCTCCAACCATTGATGACACTTTGAGTTATGTGATTGAAAAAATTGGGAGACTAAATATTGATTCAGCCCCATCTCAATCAACTGAGCAGCCTGGGCCATCTCATAAGGGTCCTCCAAAATGGTCGACAAATACAATTGAAAGTATTTGTCTTGATGAGGTTGGAAAGACAGGAACAAGAAGCTTAACTAGATAGAATGGAGGTGGTGTAGGTGATCCTTATTTACCTCTTGATATGGACGTTTCTTATGATTGTCAACTGAATTTGTCTACAGATTTTGAACCAACTTCCTTCAAAGAAGTTGCTTCTCATGATGAATGGAAAGAAGCGATGCAAAAATAATATGATGCTTTGATAAACAATGACACTTGGAAGCTAGTGGATCCTCCATTGGGAACCAAACCAATAAGATAAAATTGGGTCTTCAAGAACAAATGTAAATCATATGGCTCACTTGACAAGCACAAAGAAAGGCTTGTGGCAAAAGGTTTTGCACAGAAGGAAGGGGTCGACTATGAAGAGACTTTTGACCCCACATCAAAATAGGCTACCGTCTGGACGCTTTTTGCCTTGGTAGCTCGGAATGGTTAGAAATTCCATCAAATCGATGTAAAAACTGCTTTCTTGGATGGAGATATGAAATAGAATGCTTTGATGTCCCAACCAAAAGAAATTGTTGTGAAGGGTAAGGAACACAAAGTATGCAATCTTGTAAAATCTATGTATGGACTCAAGCATGCACCACTTGCCTGGTACGAGAAGTTAACTAAACATCTTCTGAAACTCAATTTCAAACATTATGATCTTGATGATGCAACTTTGTTTGTCAAGAAAGTTGGAAAAATAGTTGTATATCTTGTGGTGTATGTAGATGATCTTCTGATGACAGGGAACAATGAGAGCTACATTGCATCCATAAAGAAAGAATGTAAATGTTTTGAAATGATAGATTTGGGCTATGTTCACTACTACCTTGGTATTGAAGTAATTCAACATCTAAAATTTATATTCCTCTCTTAGAAGAAGTACATTGGATATCTGTTGAACTAGTTTGGCATGGCTGAGTGCAATCCTTTGACTACTCCAATGGAATAGAACTTAAAGCTCACATCTAATGAAGGAAAAGAAATTGAGGATGCAACAAAGTATAGAAGCTTGTAAGAAGTCTCAACTACCTAACTATTACCAGACCATAAATTTCATTTGTTGTTGGAATCCTCTCTAGGTCGTGTTCAATCAGACAGTGTAGGCGAGTTTGGTGTATTTTAATTAATTGAATTTTTTATGGGTCGTAGCCCTTTCCGAAACTCGCACCGATAGTCATATGGGGCTCATATGGTCGAGGGTCACGGGCCATAGGCCATGCACCCTCGCTTGGCTCGCTCTCGGTTCAATTGTAAACCATGTGGCTTGGGGCCATTATGCCTTGAGCGCGCGCAGGGTGTCACTCACTGCCCCTATACTCCTGTCGGTGGTTCCATTACATATCACAAACATAGTATTATCGAGAAATAATGCAACCCAAACATGATGGCAGGCGGTTTGTTGGTTAGAGGTCTCGGTTTTGATTCTGCTAGAGGTGATCGGTTGATTAAACAAAAATTTGGCCCAATCTAAGGGGCCACATGGCACCATCTGATTGGGCCATGTGTCACCCAATAATTGGCCCACTTGTCCACACCGAATTCACCTTCCCTGGACTAACAGTCAAATGCCACGTGTTAGCTCGACAAAATGTCACTTTTCCAGTCCACACACCCAATCAACCTACTAATGTCAGCATCACGTCAGCATACAAAGTGGCACGTAGCATCTATACCTGCACAGTCAACCTTGCAAGTTGACTTTTTAACTATTTGCCAAAAACTTCAGAACATGATAACTTCCTCATATAATGTCAAATTGAGGTGATTCAAGTGTCATTGGATTCAAAACGACAAGATATATAATTTGTAGCTAGTTTTTTTTATATTTTGAGCACTTTCATTTTTGAGCATATTTTTGATCCCCTGGATCATAGATGGTGACATCCTAAATAAGAGGTATATGTCTTTCCATGTTCATGAATTGCTAGGTGGTGTAGGGTTGTTCTTCAATTTATTTGGGAAACTATTAGAAGTAGCTTATGTACAGATATGAGGGTTGTTAGAAGGCTACTAGAAGAGCCCTAGAATAATGGATAGATAGGAAGATTTGTCATTGTGTCTGGGCATATTTGTTTGGAGTCCTAAGGATTGGATTTTGAAGGAAGAAAGGGAAACCAAATGGGCTAGTTTTCAAGCCCTAGTTCAGTGAGGTTCAATGGTCAACTTTAGTGAGAAGAGGGAAAACTCAAAAGCCCTAATATTTTTCATCTTTGGAGCAATAGTGTGGTAGAAGCGGGAAATGTTGTTGAATAGCCTATGTGTTGAAGTCATTAAAGGAGAAAGGAGCAACTAGAGGGAAGATTGTGTTGGGCCAAAGTTTAGTGACTTTAAGGAGTAGTGCTCATTGATATTGGCAGATTGAGGAGTTGCAAATTGGAAGGAAAAGGATTTCCATAAGTGTTCAAGGTACGTGGACTGAAAGGAGTTGTGGAGTGCGCTACATCAACAAGTAGGTCAATTTTACTTGGTTTAGGGTAGATTGGTCATCGTAGTAGTTGTTAATACAAAGCCTTAATTGTCTTGTATTAGAGATGATTGTAAGGGCCATGATCCATGGTACGAGAGCCTAAGGTTATTGTATTAAAGATTTGTAATATAACAAAGTTGGGTTACAAATTGTGTCTTGTGTACTAGTTGATTCACTGCTAGTGTTATTTAGTTGTGAAAAGTACAAGTGTTGTGGCATTTTAGTGTGTTTGTGTCTAAGATCTTAGACTCAAACCAAATTCTTGAGTGTCTTGGAAAATCAACATGGAACCAAAGGAACTTTGAAGGGCCAGTGAATTAGAGTGTGCACAACACAATGTACAACTCAAGAGGGAGTTGGTTCCATTGTTGTTGAAGGACTAATAGAAATGGTGAAGTTTTTAGTTGGTATGCGATATGAGGACAAGTTAGATGGGCTATCTAACCATAGTATGTGAAAGGAGAGGATCAAGTTGGTATTGATGGTGAACAAGATCTACGATTTTTCCAACAAGGAGATCAATAAATCAACTGACCCTAAGGATTTGTAAGTGTATGAGGAGATAGATAAGAAGGCCAACATTATCATACTAGACGGTGTTAAGGATAATTTGATACTTCATCTCTTGGGGAAGAACAATGCCAATGAGATGTGGAAAGCTCTTTAGGATCTATTCCAGAATAAGAACAAGAACTGATTGTTGTTATTGAAGGACAAGTTGAAGAGCACCAAGATGTTGGATGGAGAATCAATGGCGTTGTATCTGGAAATATTGTCTAGGGTTTGAGATGAGATTGTCGCCATCAATAAGACTATTAAATATTTGAATATGGTGAGGATTTATTTGAAAGGGTTCATCGAGAAATGGAAGCCCTTCATCAAAGGGATCATTACTCGAGAGAAGTTTACCACACTGGAAACGGCCGTAATATGACTTCATTCAAGAGGACCTTCATACAAATAAGAAGAG
Organism: Pinus taeda; assembly: GCA_000404065.3. Lineage (NCBI taxonomy): Eukaryota > Viridiplantae > Streptophyta > Pinopsida > Pinales > Pinaceae > Pinus > Pinus taeda. The sequence goes on from APFE030663214.1 coordinate 100,937, forward strand.
TTTAGATGATGACGTGGCTCTTGCAAGGAGAATGAAGGGTAAACAAAACAAGGACTTGAGTAAGTTGAAGTGTTTCAGGTAAGGCGAGTATGGTCATTATTCGAAGAAGTGTATGAAGAAGAAGAAGGGAGACAATGAGAAGAAGAAGGGGAAGGAGATAACATGTGTCACTACTTCTTCAAATTTGGATGAACTCTCAAGAAGATTGGAGAGTGAAAAAATTTCTCTGGTATCTAATGTATATGAGGTTGTCATTTACAAGATTGCATGGTACGTAGACAGTCGTGTGTCAAAGCGTATGACAGGTTCACGTGATGTGTTTGAGACTCTAACTGAGTGGGACTCGAAGTTGCACATGATGGCGGGTACAAGAGTCAGAAAGAGACCAGATGATCAAGTGCTATGCCATTCAGGATGGAGTCAGGTCAGTTGATGATAATTCAAGATGTAATGTTTGTACTAGAGCTTAGATATAATGTATTGTCTGTCTTAATGATCAAGCATAAAGGGTTTGGCGTGATTTTCCAAGATCGAAAAGTGAAGCTCACTCCCAAAGGCTCTAACTCTGTTGGAGTGGTCATCGAAGTTAAGGAGCATGGTCTATACTAGTTGACAGACAAGCCTATAGATCATGAGAAGTTGAAGTAGGTAAAGGTTCTTGAGGCTCAGAGGAAGCCAAGTTCAAGTCAGAGTTTGAAGGTTCAGAGGGAAAATATGCAACCAAGAAGAGTGCATGGTCAATGGGGAGCAAGGGGGCTTATGAAACTGGAAAGAAGGAACCAAAGGATGGCCTGAGAGAATTTCAAGAGAAGAAGAAGCAAGAAGCTTCTCATGGAAAAGACACCACCAAGAAGATTGTGGGTCATACTACATGATATGCTAGAGTGGTGAATGCCAAGAGTTGGGCTAGTGTCTCCAGCAGTGATGATGATGACGAGATACTTCCTAGTAGTGGAAGTACCTCCCTTGCTAAGAGGGAGTGTTGATTTATGTAGCTTGGTAGGTACTCTAGAACCATAGGTATTAGATTTGTGTGAGTTGGAACCACAAAATAACTTTGTGGGAAAAGTAAGCAAATAGTGGGTTTTGAACCCAAATTTGTGGGAGAAAAACCAAGAGGGTTTTTCTTTATTACAACATTGTCGCATGCGTGACACCCTTAATAGAGAAAGGTGAAAATATAGGAAACCTTGGTAGATGTGATCAAATGAGAGAATTTTCTTTATTTTATTTATTTTATGTGGTGGGACAATAGACATAATTTACAAGTTGGATTTAATTGAAGAAGTTTATGTTTTAGGGTGGTCGTTGCACCTAGATCATATATAAATAAGAAAAGAGCAAGTCATTTGATCACCAAACATCATAAGAGAAAATTCATCATAGAGGAAGACATCTCAGATAGTTGAGGTAGTCGTGGGCCTTAAGGAGCCTATCCAAGTGAAGAAGAGGAGTGGAGGAGTTTCTCTCTTGATGTTTTGGACAAGGCTGAGTTAAGGGAGTAATCCAGCCAAGTTAAAGAAAAAATTTGGGCATGTGTTGGGGCTTAATTCTCTTAGGAATAGAGCTAAATATTTCTGTGTTATTGCAGGAGGGGCAAAGCCTCATTTGGAGCTAGTTTGAGGTCTTAAAGTTCCAGAACAAAAATATAAAGGAGGATGACTAATAACATAGGAAGGAAAAACTTGTGGAGAGGGTTAGCGCAGAGATTGGAGGAGGTTTTGAGGCCAAGACATGAGTTGTTCTGGTGCCCTAAGAAAGGTTGAAAAACCTCAAAGTTGTAGCATGCACAAGGTCAAGTATTGAGGTAGATGGTGACGTCCTAAATCAGAGGTATGTGTCTTTCCATGTTGATGAATATTTAGATGGTGTAGGGTTGTTATTAATTTTGTTAGAGAAGTTGTTGGCATAAGCTTGTGTGCAGTGAGGGTTGTTAGAAGGCTACTGGAAGAGCCCTATAACAATGGACAAATAGGAAAATTTGTCACTATGTGTGGGTAGATTTGTTTGGAGTCCTAAGGGTTGGATTTTGAAGGAAGAAAGGGCGACCAAGTGGGCTAGTTGTCATGCCCAAGTTTAGTGAGGTTCAGTGGTCAACTTTTAAGAAGAGGGCATCCTCCAGAGGCCTAAGATCTATCGTCTTTGGAGCAGCAGTGTGGCTGAAATGGGTAGTGTTGTTGAAGACCCTAAATGTTAAAGTCCTTGAAGGATAAAGGAAAAAACAGAGGGGAGCTTGTGTTGGGATAAATATCAATGACCTTAAGGAGTAGTGTTCATTAATAGTGGAATATTAAGGAGTTGCAAATTGGAAGGAAAGGACCGCCAAAAATGTTCAAGGTATGTGGGTTGAAAGGAGCTTTAGAGCGCATTACATGAACAAGTAGGTTGGTTATACTTTGGTAAAGGTAGATTGGTCATCATAGTTGTTGTTGATACCAAGCCCTATTTGTCTTATATTAGGGATAATTGTAAGGGCCATGATCCCTAGTATGATAGCCCTAAGATCGTTGTATTAAATATTTGTAATATAACAAAGTTGGGCTAAAAATTGTGTCTTGTGTACTAGTTTATTCACTTTTATTGTTATTATGTTGTGCAAAGTAGAAGTCTTGTGGAATTTTAGTGTGTTTGTGTTCGAGATATTACACTCAAACTAGATTCTCGTTTTTCATGGAAAATCAACATTTTCTAAAGCTCTCAACTTAGCTACCTATTCAACTGCAACTTAGATTTTCATTCTATTATGTTCTATGCTTATTCACACTCAACTCTATCACCACGCTTCACTCTACAATTTAATCTAATCAAGTCTCCTATGCTTTAGTTGGCTTACCTTGCTTCACTTGGTCCGTTGTGTTAGAGTAGGTTAATTTGTTAGTCAAATGTATTTGGGAATAAATTTTTCTACCTTAAAAGAGGTAAAATTCATAACGTTTTCACTGTCATAATTTGACTTGTCACTACCTGAAAATTCATCATGAGTTGGGTCATTATTTTGGTCATTAAAGTCAGTCATGGGAAGGGGTGTCTGTGTATGAAAAGCTACTGTAATAAATTGTTGAGTCTAGGTATTAGTTATTGACAAGATGGTTACATGGTCAAAGTGTCTACAGTTGAAAGAAAGATCTCAAAAAATGGATCTTACCTTTGGGATAAGGATCTTCTTTGCCCTTTGATGGATCTCTAACCTCCTCTCCATCTATATAAATCGGTTCTTCACTTTCCTCAATGGGTTGGTCATTGTTGGTTGCCATTATTCTGCTCAATTGTGCCTACATGCTACCATTTTGGTGAGAGATGAAAGAGGAGCTTGTTAAGTTTGACTTGGATTTGGAACCATCCTGAAGGAGGCCTTCAACATGAAGGCACCAGTTGTACGCTTCCCTCTTTGATTTAATCATTAACACAATGCATGTTTTACTTCCCATAAGCTTGTATATGATGGTTTTCTTAGTACAATACTCCTTGATTTGTTGTATAAAATTATATTGGAATGCATATGATATGATCTCTCTTGTTTTTGTCTTTTGATTTGTCATCACAGGAGGGTAACTCTCCCTGGAAAACTATCACCCTGTAGACCTACACACACCTCCACTCCCCCTTACTGCTTAGTTAGATAAGAAAAAGATTCTAATGAGAACTTGGGAGAATCCCAAGCTTTTGGTGAAGATACTCAAATGATTCATGAGATAATGGTTTGGTAAAGATGTCAGCAATGTGTTCCTTTGTGCCAACATATTGTGTCTATAGTTGAAGGAAAGATCTCAAAAAATTGGCGGCTTTAATGCCTTGACCCTCTCTGTGTAGGAAAAAGCAACACCCTGTGTGAATTCCTCTACAACCTCCGCTTTAAAATACAACCAATTTACCCATTCCATAAATGAAGAACATGCCCATTCATCTACGATCAGTCATGGAGAAATTGGCGGCTTTCAGCAATGATTCAAAATAATTTGCTGATGTAATCAAATTTGACATTTAACCCACGTTGCACTTGAAAATCACATGGAATGCGATCACTAATTTGAGTTCGGGATGATGGCGAAAACTTTGGAAATGATGGAATTATGATCACAATTCGTATGAAGTGGAAATGGACATAAGTCAATCATGATATGTGATATTGAGACATGTACTTCTATGGATATGATCAGATGATCTACTATGTATTTTCAGTTCCTTTATACTTGTATACATAATGGATTTGCTTTTGTACTTGACATGCAGACATGATTTATTATCTTTGAGCATGGGTATGCCCGCCTCAGACAACAACTTTCTTCCTGATATCTTTCACTGGCTTGGTAGGCTAAATTCTGGCGAACTCCTCTCAGGTCTTGGCAAGATTCCTTATATACACTTAATACATTTTGTCCATCGTGTACCCCTTCTAACTGCATGGCAAAGGGTAACTCCCCCTGACAAACTGTCATCCTGTAGACCTATACACACCTCTCCTCCCCCTTACTACTTAATTAGATAAGAGAAAGATTCTAATGAGAACTTTGGAGAATCCAAAGCTTTTGGTGAAGATACTCAAATTATTCAAGAGATAATGGTTTGGTAAAGATGTCAACAATTTGTTCCTTTGTGCCAACATATTGTGTTTAAAATTGAAGGAAAGATCTAAAGAAATCATAGCCATAAATGTTCCAATCTATTCCCTTGTTAGACACATATTTCCTGCTTTGCCTATCCCCTTATTTCCTTAATTACATTAATTTTTCCATATTCACAAACATTTACGCTATCCATATTCCCTATTTCAAGCCTAGACACTCACCCCCATTTTATCCTAACTACAAGTCCCTAGGCCTAAGTATTACTTGCTTAAGCACCATCGCATATCATGATTGACTTATGTCCATTTACACTTCATACAAATTGTGATCATAATGGCATCATTTCCAAAGTTTTTGCCATCATCCTGAACTCAAATTAGTGATCCCATTCCATGTGATTTTCAAGTGCAACGTGGGTTAAATGTCAAATTCGATTACATCAACAAATTATTTTGAATCATTGCAGAAAGCCGTCAATTTTCTCCATGACTAATCGTAGATGAATGGGCTTGTTCTTCATGCAGGGAATGGGTAAATTGGTTGTATTTTAAAGCCGAGGTCGTAGAGGAATTCACAGAGGATGTTGCCTTTTTCTACACAAAGAGAATCAAGGCATTAAATTCTTTCAGAGGCCAGCTATCAACGCATGGTTCCGCCTTCAAGAATTGGAGAGGTAGGAGGTCGATGACCTATCCTAAGCTCTCATTGTTTCATATCCCGATTAGTGTTGTCAGACCTTGATTTTTCCTAATAAGAAATACGCCGCCCACACTTTGTTTTTCCCATCAATAAGCATTCACTTATAGATTTTTTGTCGCATACCATAGATATGAAATTGTGTCAATAGTTGATTTTGAAGGCTCTAAATGAGTTGTTTTATGATTCTGAAAGTTTCCTGCTCACATTCGACCCCATAAAACTTCTTTGTCCCCATCTCATTGTCACAACTGTTGAACGAAAATTGTATTGTCACCCTTTATCAGATTTGTTTCATTGAGTTTACACACATAACCCTTTTTCAAAGTCAAATTTAGTTTTCCAAGTATTAAAATAAGATGGCCCCTGTTACCAGTAAAAAGGGTGGAGACCTTGTGCATATTGAACCCAGTACTTTAAGCTTGCTAAACTCATCGCTTTCCATTAGAGTGGCCTTTAAAAATGCAGGTTGCATTCCTTTTTGTCAAAAAATCCAGAAGATAGGGCACAACACAAGACTTTCCAGTTTGTTTGCTCTCAATTTCCACGATGGCAGAGTAAAATTAGGGGACCTAGAGATTGTTATGACTAAGAAATTTATTTCCAATGCAACCAACCTCCCTATAGCAAGGGAGAAGTGGTTTAAAAGGGATGAATTAGACATCTTAGCCTATAAATAGTTTGTGAAGCCGGAGTTTCTGGACAAGTTTGCCTCTACTTTCCCCAATGTTTATCTTCAGGAACAGTATGTCGACCACTTGAAATTTATTCAAATATACTTCACCTGTGAGGGTAGGTTTAATAGGATATATCAATACCATCGGAGACTATTATGGCATTTCACAAACAAGAAACCAATGAATCTTCCTTACTTTTTGCTCAAGATTCTAGAGAGAATGGAAACTAAAGTGCAAATTCAGAAGAATAGTCATGCTTCCAGTCTTTTTCATTTTTCTTTAATGAAGATTTTAGTTAAGCATGTAGTTGAGAGGAAGAAAATATATTGGTCTGATTTCCTTGCTAGTGTTGATTTATTGCCACAAACTGGTTCTCCATCAGTAAAGATACGCGAGGAAGAGCCCAAGCAAGAAATCCCAAAAAAGGAAAAGATACACTCAGCTATGGAGATGAAACCAGTAAAGAAGGAAGATGAGAAGCCAAACAAAGGGCTTATAGGAGAACTAAGCAAGAAGGCTAAGGTGCAAAATATGAAGGATAAGAAAGAATTCGAAGAAACAAATGAGCAAGTGGCATCAACTCAACCTGTCAAGATCAAAGTCAAGATTGAAGACAAAGTGCAGGATGAATTGTGATGAGACTCGAGACAAGGTCTAGAGTCAAATAGACCCACGAAGAGGCAACCCCTTAGGAAATAGTGGATATTTCTGAAGACAGCCAAGTATATAAGCAAGATGACATAGTAGATGAAGTTAAGGGACTTGAAATAGTATAGTCAGACCAGGAAGAGGACATAGCACAACCTGAAACAGGTGATATGCATTATGAAGAAGAGGACCCTAAAATGACCAAGATGAAAGAAGCACTCTATAAATACCAAATGAGAATAAGGTTCTTGAAGAAAAAGAACAAAGATCTGAAGGGAGCAGTCAAACCAACAGAGTAAAAGTCAAAGTCACCTACAACAACAATTGTTAAGGGAAAGGGGAAGCATGTTGCTTTTGCAGAGCAGGCCAAGAATATTGCAGTAGAGCCTAGAGGGTCATCAGTCAAGGTTTCCAAGTACAAATTTGGATATGTGCAACAGATGAAGAAGATAGCTCAGGCTCCTAGAAAACCCCCCTTCAGTCAGTGGAAAGAGTATCAAAGGTGTTTGGAGCTGGAGGGAAGCAAGGACCAAGTGAACCAGTTCAGACAACATAATCTAGGTTATAAAAATGTAATACAACACATTCTTGAGAACTGTCATCATGAAGTTAGGGGATATTGTAAAGCCCTTGACAGGAGGAAACACTTTTTCAAATGGTCCCAGCCAGTAAGGAGGCAATGCAAAAATTTATATGTTAGAAATTTGGTATTGAACGCCCAGCTCAGGAGCATGAAGAAAAGCTTGGATGAGGCACAGAAATTGATAAAGAAATAAGAAGGAGAAATTGTGATACCTCCTCTTGTAAAGGTGCCTAAATTGGATTCTAAGCTCATGCCAAAGACAAACCCACCATGTCCTCACCTGTTGAACAACATGGCTTTACTTCTCAAACTTCTAGCAACAAGGTTTCAGGAAAGAAAAAAAAGGAGGTGATCAAGCCTCATTTCATGGTTCCAAGTTTTGTGTTAAGTTTTCTGATGTTTTAATATTATGGATTTGATTTTTTGAGTGGCATATAGTAGCATGATGGAGTTTAGGAGGACTGGAAGGCACTCAGTAGACAATTGTAGAAATTTCATTGCGTAACTGCTACACAGGTCGTGCCCAAATCATCACACACATGCTGGAGGGAAGCCACTTGTCAGATTTTCAAGAGGTTGACATGGAGTGTGTGTGACATCTATCTCATGTCCTTAGCAGCTCGCCACGTGCCATTTCCAATAGCTCAAAGTTTTGGATGATGCACAGCTGCTACGCAGCGTTTTGTACACTCAAAAAAGCAACTTTGGGCTTTTTGCTATTTTGCTTCATGATGATGATGTTTGAAGACATGCTAGTTTTTATTTGGAAAAATTTTGTTTTTAAAGACAAAAAACACTTGTATTTTTTATGCTTTTAAGGAAAGGTATGTGGAAAAATAACAATTTTCCTCCTTCAATTTTGAGATCGATCCTATGTTGGATCGAGTATGCATTGAATCTAGACATGATGTTATCCTATGTAAAATTATATATTTGGCTAATAAATATAGAGAAGGTTGTTGATGGTTCAATGTTGTATTGGTGTCAATTTTATGAAATTTATGCTTGTGTGATCAATTCATGGTGCAGTGCTTATGTATTGAGGGTTATCGATTCCACTGTACAAGGATTCTTATGGTATGGTGTTTGGGATTTTTTCTGTTTACTATTCAGTTATTCTATTTTCTCTCTGTGTTCTATGAGTATTTTGATCTTAGTTGATCTAGAGTTTAGTTTAGTTGCATGCTTTCAACTGTGTTCACGTTTCAATTGCAAATGAAATGCTATATACTCATGCATGTTATCTTTTTTGTTTAGTCGCTCTTTCTCCTATGTAAACAACATTGTCTTATTGCAGAGGAAGAATTTGTTTTGTTTTAGTTTATCTCCTCTATACTACAACCTGTCGTTGTATCCCAAGTCATGCTTAAAATCCCTTGTAATAGTTGTCGATTTAGTTGCATAAGTAAATGAGTAGAAGGATAAATTGATAGTGTGCTATTACCTAACCGACCATTCACACTTCAACCAATATCTTCATAATTCCTTTGTCAGAACTAGTCTTTGCTAAAATTTGTGTTTAAATTCTTTATAGTTTTTGAGTGAGAGAGCCCCCTCTGGTTGAAGAAGGCCAGTTTATCAACCAAAAGAGGTATGTGGTTACCACTGAGTTTCTCCTTCCAGCTTGGAGAAAACTACAGAGTGTTAACATATTGGCGTCGTTTTCGAGGATTCAAAAGTCTAATTGTCCTAGGAAGTTCTATGTTTAGAATTACATCATAGGCTGAAGTTTAAATATTGTTTTGGCTATTAGATATTTTCACTGCATGCACATTTGTCTGAGAAGATCTGGCTTCTAGGAGGATCACCAGGCAGAACCCTAACCCAAACCCACTATAGTTGTTTTTTATTCTGAAAGACTTCTTAGGAAGGAAAGAGCCATGGAGGAAAGGCAAGTTAGTCATTGTCCTCTCAAGAAATCTGTTTCCTCACCAAAAATTTCCTTTGAAATCCCATTGTTCAAAACGAGATCTTGCTCAAAAATCTCTGAAATTCTAGCAGATTCAGACAATTTAAGTATTTGTATATCATTCCCAAAGATTGATTCTAGTCAAAATATCATCCAACAATTCAACAAACTCAAAGGCCTGGTTGAAAAAGTTCAGAAAGCTACTGAAAACACAATTTTATCTCAGAAAACTATCTATGTTCAACCTAGTTTGAGTATTGGCTCTTTCGTGACCTCATATCAAAATCCTTCTTCATATGTTTCAACTTTCATCCATCCAGTCTTTCCATCATCTATTGTTGTTGTTACACCGCATGTTAATCACCCAACTACTCAAGTAATAGTTATGGAAGTGAGATATGCTCCTTTAGTTTTTCCTACTCAGCTTCATGATTTACCTCTTAATTACAGACAAAGGTTACCTCAATATGATGGTGCAAGAGAAATTACTTCCAAGCAACATGTTGATAAGGTTAGTGATTTTGTAGATTTGGAGGAAGTGGACTATGATGATGTTAAGATCAGATTATTTGCTAAGAGTTTTTCTGGTGATATCAAGAAATGATTTAGGATTTTTCTCCCTAGAGCATTTCCAAATTATCAGGAGTTAGAAGATGCATTTCTTGTAAGGTGGGGTGAGAAGAAGAACCCCTTGCAAATATTGGTTGAGTACTAATATGAAGAGACAACCCGAAGAAACTATTCAATATTTTTATGTAAGGTTCAACAAATTGTACAATTCAATTCCTGCAGAGATCAACCCTCCTCCTGGGCTAGCCTTACTTCATTATCCTGATGGTTTTGACCCTGAAATGGCCTACCATCTAAGGGAAAGAAATCCAGCAACATTGGAGGACATGCAAAATAATGTGGTTAGTGTGGAAGCTAATTTATTAGCCAAGAAGTCTAAAATGAAATCCGAGAAAAGAGTTATTATAAAAGAGGATCCTGCCACTTCTACTGATGCTAACATTGAAACATTAGTCAAGACTATGGAGAAGATGATGGAGAAAATCTCTTTGGTCGATTGGACAGTAGTTCGAGAGACTCAACTTGGTCCATAAATCAGAAATCTAGCTTATCGAAGGCAATCGCAATTGCCTAACAAAACTAGGGAGCAGAAGGATTCGGAGCAGTCACAACAGCAGATAAGACTACCCTTTCAACAAAAAATTTCTCAAGACCAAGATGAGAAGGACGAACAATCTCCTTAAGATCAAATTTTATTTTTCCAGTGATGGGCAGCAGGATGTCTATTTGACCAAAGAGGATCAAGAACAGAAACAACTTGAAAATTTTGAAGGAAAAGAGGAAGAGCTTTTGTTATCTCAATCTCAAAATGATGCATTGATGATTAAATAGGAGGAATACAAAAAGGGTTTTCAGAAAGCCATAATTCAAGTGCAGTGACAATATAATTTAAGGACTAGAACTGTGGGAGGTAACGCTGCAAAGAAGGATGCGCCAATCAACAATGTAGCAAGGAAAGAAGTACCTACTAATGGTGTGAAAAAGAACCTCCCTAGTAAAGTTCTCAGAACAAAGATGTTCCTATCACAAGTGCCTAAATGAAGGAGCCTCCTGTCATTCTCTTGCAGTGGAAGTACAACATACCTAAAGACAAATAGGTCATAGAAAGAAAGGATGTTGCTCATAAGGAGACTAAAAAGGTATCAAGTCTTTTTAATCTTGAAGATGAAATTGGTAAGTTGAATATTTATGTTCCTCTTAGTGAATTAATAAGGAATGACCAATAGAGATCCCAAATACTATGAGCACTTAAAGTAGATAAAACCACTAATACAGTTAATATAGCGTATGATCATCTAGCTATCATTTTTGGGCCAAAAATTGAAGATAAAACACACGATGGTGATGTTCCTCCATCTTATGTCAGTGTAAATGTGCATGAACAAATCCTACATAATGTTATGCTAGATTATGGGCATCACATAATTTAATGCCAAAGGTTATTATGGAAATGTTGGGTTTAGACATTACAAGACCATATAAGGACATCTATTCATTTGATTCTAGCAAGGTGAAATGTCTAGGGTTAATAAAAGATTTAGCAGTGTCCTTAACCCAAATCCCTTCAAAATTCATGGTCATGGATATCATGGTGGCAGACATACCTCCCCGGTACGTTATGTTGTTGTATATATTTTGGATGGCAAAGTTGTACGAAGCATTACAAACATACATGTCCTATATCACAAGTCTAGTTTTTGGAGGTCATTTGAGAAGGTTATACATGGAACCTCTCATGTAGTACATGATCAATAGTAAGGAGAAGCCCATGAATCACCCAGTTTATGTTGTTCACTCTGATATAGATTCATTTGTTCTATTTAATTTAGGTTGTCCTGATGATGAAGGGCTTGTTTCAAATATAGAAGAAGAAAGGGACAACAACCAGGAAAAAGAAATTCTACATGACTATTCAGAGCAGCACAGTGAAAGAAAAATAGATGTCAAAGAGGAGGTAGACAGAAAAATGGAGTTGGATGTTTCAAGTGATGACAAAGAGACATCTACGGAACAAATTTATGAAAAAGTCAACCATAAAAAGGAAAGGTAGGACAATAAAGAAGATGGGGAACAAAACAGCTAGTCTGCCCTAAAAAAATGTGCATATTTGAAAGTCGAAATGAGTGGTAAAGGATGGAGAAAACATCAAGTTTGGACCATGAATTTTGATGGGGAAAAAGAAGAGAAGGAGCTAGAGTGGGAGTGTGGATTATCAACCCGAAAGTTGGTAAGTCGAAAATATGCTCATATAAAATGGTGTTTGACTGTACTAAATGTGGCAGAATACGAAGCTCTGATTTTGGGCTTGCGAAATTAAAATATATATATATATCAGGAGCTAAAATCATTGTTGTTTTTGGTGATTCCGAGTTGGTGGTTAGGCAAATCAAAAGTGAATATCAGACCAAACATCCCCACATGTGAGCTTATTGAAATCTTGTACTTGATTATTTGCATAATTTTGTTGAATATAGTTTTTCAGTGGTTCCAAGGAAAGACATTGTTGTTGCAAATGCATTGGCTACTTCAACCTCTGATTTTGACATGCCTAGTAATGTTAAAGAAAAATATAGGATAGAGGTAAGACATAGACCCGTTGTCCCAGATAACATGGGTCACTTGCAAGTTTTTGAAAATTATAAGTAGGTGGAAAATTTCTCGCTGATGAAAGAGGAGTTTGCGAGAATGAGATGGGAAAGGGATAGTGAATGGGAAGATGCATATAAGGAGATTTTCATAAATCAAATGAAGGAGGAACTAGATAAGCAAGGCTCTGAGTTGAAAATATTGCAACTAAAGGACAATATCCTTCCAAGAGGATTGGCACCTTTGGAAGAACTGTTTGACTAGAATGATGTGGCCAAAAGACTAAAATTGGCACTGGTTGGAGAAGGAATTGAAGAATGCAATATAGGTATAGCAGAACACCTAGAGATGATAAAGTTGTCAAAAACTTTGAGCCCTAACATGAAGAGAAGATATTTGGAATTGTTCACTATATTCTCTGATGTTTTTGCTTGGGGGCACAAAGAGTTGAAGGTGTATAACAAAGAGATTATTCAGCACATAATACCAATAAAAAAAGATCAGAAGCCATTCAAGTAGAAGCTGGGAAGGACGAATCTAGTGTTGCTTCCCTTAATTGAAAAAGAAGTAAGGAAATTGTTTGATGTTGGTATTACAGTACCTCTTCATTTTTCTGATTGGTTGTCTAATTTGGTTCCAGTCAGAAAGAAAACAGGTGAAATTAGATTGTGTGTAGATTTTAGGAACTTAAACAGGGTGTCCCTCAAGGACAACTATTCGCTGCCAAAAATGGACCATGTTCTTCAAAGAGTATTTGGTGCAAGAATAATGTCATTACTGGATGGATTTTCTGGGTACAACCAGATTTTGGATCACCCAGACGGCCAGGATAAGACTACCTTCACAAAGCCCTAGGGTACTTTCAAATATGCTAAGATGCCATTTGCTCTAATGAATGCAAGAGAAACATTTCAGCGAGTGATGGACATAGATTTTGCAGAAGAAAAGGATAAGTTTCTTGTCATATACCTTGATGACATTATTGTTTACTCACAGTCTGATGAGGAGCATTTGCAACACTTGAGAGCAGTTTTGGAGAAGTGTAGGAAACATGGCAACTCATTAAATCCCAAGAAATCATTGTTTGGACTGGAGGAAGGCAAGTTGTTGGGTCATTTCATTTCGAAAGATGGCATAAAAATAGACCCTAATAGGATTTCGACAATTCAAAAAATGGACATTCCTAGGAGTAAAAAGGAAATTCAGTCCTTTTTGGGCAAAATTCATTTTTTGAGAAGGTTCATTCCTAATTTGGCTGAGATTTCTAGAAAAATTACATACATGCTAAGGCAGGACAACGAGGTAAAATGGAGTGAAGACAGTAGGAAATCTTTCCATGAAGTTAAAACAGCCTTGTCCTGTGCTCCCACATTGCACAGTCTAGATTATACACATGAGTTTATAGTGTTTTATTTTGCATCTAAACACAATATTATTGTTGTCCTTTTGTAGAAAAATCAGCAGGGAATCAAACAACCTATTGCATTTTTCAGTAGGGTGATCAGAGATGTTGCACTCAAATATGACATAATGGAAAAATAATCATGTGCTCTTATTAAGGCCTTGAATATTTTCAGGTGTACATTTCAAATTCTCATGTTGTGGCTTATGAGCCTAGTGCTGCGTAAAAATCATCTTGACTCAAAGTGACCCAGATGGAAGGAGGGGTAAGTGGATTGCAACAATTCTTGAATATGACATAGAAATCAAACCAACAAAGTTGAGTAAAGGTTAGGGTTTGTCAGAAATGATGGCGGAATCAAATTTGTAGTCCCTTCAATTCAATTTCCTCGATGTCCTAACAGAAGAAGAGCTCTCAAATGTTGTTCAGCAAGTGCCAGAGAAATTTGTTACTTCACCGTGGTATGCAGATATTCTATATGTATTACAACATTTATAAGCACCTCCTGACTGGCCCAAAACCAAAGCCCGGTTTCTAAAATTGGAGTAAAATTCTGCATTATTGATTAGTTTTTATACTGGAAGGATCCCAGAGGGATGTTGCTTAATTGCTTATTGTAAAATGAGGCTCAAGCAACAATAAAATAATTTCACAAGGGGGATTGTGATGGTCATTTATATTGGAAAACTACAACGAACAAGATCTTAAGAGCTAGCGTTTATTGGCCTAGTTTATTTGTTGATGTGTATAAGAAGGTAGCTAATTTTAAGGAATGTCAAATGTTTGAGGGTAGAAAGAAGTTGTTTCCCTTGCTTGTAAAGCCTATAGTAGTTGAGTCACCATTTCAACAATGGAAACTTGATTTCATTGGAGAAATTCATCCTTCTTCGTCTAGGCAACATAAATGGATTTTAACAGGAACAAATTATTTTACAAAGTGGATTGAAGTAGTTCCTACTAGGAAAGCCACAGATGCAACCATCATTCAATTTCTGGACAATAACATTCTATCTCGCTTTGGCTATCCACAGAAAATTATCACAGACAATGTCGTTGCATTTAAGTCAAAGAAGATGATTGAATTTTGCTACAAATATAACATCATTTTGGGTCATTCCACGGCCTATTACCCTAAGGGAAATGTCTTAGCGGAGTCATCCAATAAGAGTTTGGTCAACATTATTAAAAATTTGCCGCAAGAAAATAAAAGGAACTGACACAAAAAAATAATCCATGCACTATGGGCAGATCGCATAAGCACTAAAATACCCATATGCATGTCTCCATTTGAGTTGGTTTATGGAAAGGAGACACTTTTTCCTTCATCTCTCAGAGTGTCAGTCATGATATTGTTGCAAGAAGCAAAAGTGGAGCCAAATGATATGCAGTGGAGAATTGACCATATGATTCAACTCCAACAATCAAGAGAAGAGGTGTTCAAGAACACACAATTATTACAAGCCCGGATAAAGAAGATCTATGACAAAAGAACAAAGGAAACAGATTTTCAGATTGGAGATTTGGTGTTGAAGTGGGATGCTCAGAATGAAGATAAGGGTAAGCATGGAAAGTTCAAGAACTTGTGGAAGGGGCCTTTCAAAGTTGTTTCATTCAGGGGACAAAATGCCTATTTACTTGAAGACTTATCAAATGAACCAATTCGAGCAGGGCCTATGAATGGCAGGCTACTCAAACATTTCCTCACTTAAGTTGAAGGTTGAAGGATCATTCATTATGATTATTGTCCTACTTTGGAATATTGCAAGTGTGGGTAGTCAAAGTTAAGATTTAAAGCCCGGAGTGAAGGCCATAAGATCTTAACTGGTTGTTGCCAGAAATAAAGCAGTTTGTTCAGTCAGAGTCTGTCAGTCAATTGTTTTTATTATTTTCTGTCAATCCAGTCAATAAATCTTTCTAATCCAAAGTTTGTATATAAGTTTTTGTATATTATGATTATATTCCCCAATGGGAAGGCATCTGGCCTATGGTGTCATTCTTGGCATCTCACAGGAAGGTTTCCATCCCCAAAGGAGCCTATGTTAGAGTAGGTTAATTTTTTAGTCGAAGGTATTCGAGAATAATTTTTTGTTGTCTTAAAAGAAGTCAAATTCATAATGTTTTCACTGTCATAATTTGACTTGTCACTGCCTGAAAAGTCATCATGAGTTGGGTCATTACTCTAGTTATTAAAGTCAGTCATGGAAAGGGGTGTCTTTGTATGGAAAGCTATTCTCATAAATTATTGAGTCTGGGTATTAGGTATTGACAGAATGGTTACATGGTCAAGGTGTCTACAGTTGAAGGAAAGATCTCAAAAAATCATAGTCATAAATGTTCCAATCTATTCCCTTGTTAGACATCATATTTTCTCCTTGCCCATCCCCGTATTTCCCTAATTACATTAATTTCCCCTATTCTCAAACATTTACACTATCCATATTCCCTATTTCAGACCTAGACCCTCACCCCCATTTTATCCTAACTACATGTCCCTAGGCCTAAATACTCCTTGCATAAGCACCATCGCATATCATGATTGACTTATGTCCATTTCCACTTCATACAAATTGTGATCATAATTCCATCATTTCCAAAGCTTTTTCCATCATCCCGAACTCAAATCAATGATCGCATTCCATGTGATTTTCAAGTGCAACGCGGGTTAAATGTCAAATTCGACTACATTAGCAAATTATTTTGAATCATTGGAGAAAGCCGCCAATTTTCTCCATGACTGATCGCAGATGAATGAGCTCATTCTTCATGCAGGGAATGGGTAAAATGGTTGTATTTTGAAGCTAAGGTTGCAAAGGAATTCACACAAGGTGTTGTTTTTTTCTACGCAGAGAGGGTCGAGGCATTAAATTGTTTCACAGGCCAGCTATTAATGCACGGTTCCACCTTCAAGGATTGGAGAGGTATGAAGTTGATGACCTATCCTAAGTTATCATTGTTTCATATCCTAATTAGTGTTGTCAGACCTTGAGTTTTCCTACTAAGAAATACACTGCGCACATTCTGTTTTGCCCAGCAATAAGAATTCGCATCTAGATTTGTTGTCGCATACCATAGATATGAAATTGTGTCAATAGTTGATTGTTGAAGGCTCTAAGTGAGTTGTTCTATGATTCTAAAAGTTTCCTACTTACATTCGACCCCAAAAAACTTCTCTATCACCATCTCATTGTCACAGCTATTGAACCAGAATTGTGTTGCCACCCTTTATCAAATTTGTTTCATCGAGTCTGCACATGTAGCCCTTTTTCAAAGTCAAATTTAATTTGCCAAGTATTAAAATAGGATGGCCCTTGTTACGAGTAAAAAGGGTGGAGACCTTGTGTGTACTCAACCTAGTATTTTAAGCTTGCTAAAATCATCACCTTCCATTAGAGTGGCCTTTGAAAATGTGGGTCACGTTCCTTTTTGTCAAAATATCCAGAAGATAGGTCACAACACAAGACTTGTCAGTTTGTTTTCTCCCAATTTCCACAACGGCGGGGTAAAATTAGGGGACCTCGAGATTGTTATGATTGAGAAATTTATTGTTGATGAAACCAACCTCCCTACACCAGCGGAGAAGTGATTTAAAGGGGATGAATTAGACATCTTAGCCTATAAACAGTTTGTGAAGTTGGAGTTTCTGGACAAGTTTGCCTCTACTTTCTCCAATGTTTATCCTCGGGAACAGTATGTTGACCTCTTGAAAGTTATTCAAAGATACTTCATCTGTGAAGGCAGGTTTAGTAGATATATCAATACCATCTGAGACTATTATGGAATTTCATAGAAGAAACTAATGAATCTTCCTTACTTTCTTATCAAGAGTTTAAAGAGAATGGAAACTAAAGTGCAAATTCAGAAGGATATTCATGCTTCCAGTGTTTTTCATTTTTCTTTAATCAAGATTTTAGTTAAGCATGCAGTGGAGAGGAAGAAAATATATTGGTCTAATTTCCTTTCTAGTGTTGATTTATTGCCACAAACTAGTTCTTCATCAATAAAGATAGATGAGGAAGAGCCCACGCAAGAACCCCAAAAAAGGAAAAGATACACTCAACTTTGGAGATGAAACCAGTAGAGAAGGAAGATGAGAATCTCGGATTTCAAGTTTCTGCGATCCTCATCTTTGTGTAAATCAGTTTTTGGATTTATATCGCATTTAGTTATTGTTGTAATTGACATTTTGAACCAGCAACGGTGGTTCATCATCAGGATGAGAAAGATTTATGAAAGACTGGTCTACCACTTAGTTCAATAAACAGATGTTTGAGATGAAGAGCCGACAGTAATCTTAGAGAGTTGTAAAATTGACTAATAATTTAGTTATTAAATTAAAGTTTACTTTGTACATTAAAACTCATTAAAATTAATTATAAATTTAATTATTTAATTATTTTATAAAATTAAAGTTTAATTATTAATTAAATTCATTAAAATTAATTATAATATGATTATTATTGAATTAAAATTTAATTAAAATAAATTAATTAAAAATTAAATTAAATTAAAAAAAATAAAATAAAAAATAAATAAAAAATTTAGAGGGGTATTTTAAAGTTTAACATTTTTTTTTTTGTAAGCTATGGCAGGATCTTTTCTATTATATACAGCAAAAAATAAAGTATGTACAGTCGCTGGTGACCTCAACCCGCCCCGAAGGGAAATCGGGTCTGCTGGTCACCATAATTCTGAGAGTGTCAACTTATAACCTATGCAAATGCAGAAACATGTTTAAAACATAAACATTACCCTATCAACATACTATTTATATATTCCTATCAGCTATTGCAGTTCAAAAACTTGCCCACAAAACTGATTCTCTTAGGCCTAACTGAGAATTCATTTGAAAACAAAGCATAACAAATCAATCTACCATGAGTTCCGGTTTGATCTCCTCCTCGCACTACACGGTGGTTATCTTTTTCAGCATGATTTGGAATTCCTCTAGTCTGTTGTCCTGCATCAGGAGCATGAGCTGGAGGTTTTTCATTTCCCTTTTCAAGTTCAGGAATCCTTGAGCTATCTCCATCATCTCCTCGGCGACCTGTTCCATGGCTTTTGCTAATAGACGCTTCACAACCCAATACACATGCAGTGCCTGCTTATACAGCGATAAGCGCCCCCTTGTGTTCCCTGGGTCAGGTAGAATAATGCTCCATTCCTCCATTTCTGGATCTGAGGCCTCCTCTAGAAATTTATTTTCCAAATCATCAATAATCCTTCTTATCTCTGCGTTGGTCCCTTCGTTGTATGCTTGTTCTTCTTCCTGAGCTATCTGCTCCGTGGTTCGACGTCGTCTTTTCTGTTGATTTGGAGGCGTTGTCTCAGTTTCATAGTGGTCAGCTTGCCAAATTCTCCCACGACCCCTGTGCCTTCTACCCTTACCTCTTCTGGATGGTCTTCCTCTGGTGTTACCCTGACTTCCTTGAACAACCTCGAAAGTCCCCTTCACCATGCACTCTTCCTTCCCGGTCTCCATTTCTCCTTCCCCGCGATTTCCTTCTTCTTCCGTCATCTCCTACTCCATCCTCTTATTCCTAACCTCTCCTTCCTTGGACAACTGATGTTTTTTAGCCTCCTGCAAGCTTTCTTTCTCCTCTGCCCTCTACTTAACATTCTTTCTCAAGTTCCGGACTTCCTGCTTGTTCTTCCCCTGATCCACCCATCTGCCATCCTCTCCAATGTTTTCGCTTTCCTTCCTTCCTCCCTCTGCCATAGCCTCCTGCCCTCTTCTGAGATGGTAACCAAGGTTTCTTTGCCAAATAGCTTCAAACTTCGCCACCTTTCTAATCCTCGGTTTATCAGTTATATTACCTTCACCTACTCCTGTTAATTTATCGCCACCTATCCTGCAATCCACCAACTGAGTGTCGCCATTCTTCTCCCCTGCCTTCTCCATTATTCTCTCGGTTCCTTGTCTCGGGTTTTGGCCTTTCCTGCATGCTGTCATTGCATCCCTTAATATGATTACCCTGAAATGTGGTTTGTGCTGCCACGCACTACCCACCATCATTTCTCTGTATAGTTCCCTTTCCCCACCCCGATCAAGGTCTGGATGTAACCTTGATCATAATTGTGTTGTGTCATTATTATCCTATTTGGTGATTAGATTTAAGTTCTCCCAACGTGTCCCTGCCAGCTGAGTTGGCCATATGCTATCCACTTTCCCATTCAATTCATTACAGCCCCAATTAGCTAGGTAATCTGCAGCTCTATCACCTTCTCTCCTAACATGATGAATAACGTTATACTCTATACGCTTCATGGTTTCTGCCAGGTCCTGGATAAGACCCGCCGTCCTCTAGCTCTTAGCCACATGTTCCCATGCCTTCCCATTATTCAATTTTCTGATTGTCTCTATTACCAAATTTGAATCACCTTCTATTTCTAGTTTCATGTATCCATTTCTTATTGCAATCCTAATTCCTTGATAGGCAGCCATAAATTTTGCTTCATTATTACTCATTATACCTCCTATGTCTGCATAAATCCACCTGGTTTGACCTTGGCTATCTCTGAAAATCCCACCATATCCAGCAGGCCCCAGGTTTCCTTTTGAAGCTCCGTCAAAATTAAGTTTGATGAAGCCATCCTGGGGACGAATGAACACAACTGGGCTTTGGTTCTGTATACTCTGTGTTTTTTGATGCTGAGGATGGACCATTCCTTGTTCTAGATTTAGCCTCCTTAAAATTTGGTTCTCTTCTGCAGTAGTTTTCCAATCCTCCTGGTCCCAGGCTTCTGCTAGGATTGTTTCTCTTATTAGATTTTGAGTTCTTTTCTATAACGCCTCCGGGGAGATGATCTTACCTTGGAAAATCCTTCTGTTTCTCTCTCCAAATGATCCATATGTTGAATCCCACTATCAGGCTCCATGCTCTTCTCACTACCGGACTTAGAAATTGTCCCTTCCCCCATTGGAATATAGTTTGTACTATGTCCTGGGGATTACGATTTGTCTTTCCGAAGAGGCTTCTGGTCTCTTCCCACTGTTGTTGAGCTACCAGACAAGATTTAAGATATTCTCCTGCGTTTCTATGTCTTGTTTACATAAACTACATCTGGGTGGTCCTTGGAACCCTCGTTTCTAAATTTGATCCCATGTCAGAATGCGTCTTCTTCCCACTAGCCAAGCGAACATGGTGACCTTTGGCCACCACCTATTCTTCCATAATTGTTTCCATTCTTGTAACTATTCTTCCTGCGCTTGTTTAGACTTTATGAGGTATTCTTCCTTAACCATAAAGGTACCTTTTGTAGATCCACCCCATCTGAGAATATCCGGCCCAGTTCTGTTTTTAATCCTTCTTGAATCCATCTTTTTTACTATCCTTGCTTTTAGATCATCATTGATGTTATTATCTCATTCTTCGGGTTCTTTCCACTCCCTCCACATCTCATTTTCTCTTCCTTCCTTCCAGTAATCACTGACATAATTCAAGCCTTTGGCCTTGGCTTCCTTGTAAGTGTTTTGCATCTCCTGAATTTCCACCATTCTTCCCCTCTGCTGCCAGGCTTCCTCCCAAAATTTTGTTGTCTTTCCATTTCTTATCTCCCAAAAAGCATGCATGTTTATGATGTCTCTGTTCTGGCACGCCAGATCCCATATCGTAGATCCTTTTGGCATCACTTCCTTTCTCATGATTTCTTCGGCTGTATTGGGCATGTTATATTTTTGAGTCCATATTTCTTTCCATAAGTCTTTGCCCCCATTCATCCAGCGCCACCATAGTTTCGCCGCTAGGACTTGGTTCAAGATAAGCGGATCTCTTAGCCCTAGTCCCCCTGCCTCCTTTGCTTTTGTTAGGCTATTCCATGAAATTAAGGCCCATTTCTTCTACTGTTTTGGCCCTCCCCATAAAAATTTCCAGAAAATTTCAATCATTTTGGTGCATACCCATTTCGGTACTGCCATTACTGATAGAGGGTAGATTGGAATTGATTGGAGAGTCGATTTAAGAAGCACTAATCTTGCTGCTATATTAAGAGACCTAAAGGACCAGTTAGCTAATCTGTTCTTAAGTTTCTCTAGGGTAGGCTGCCAATTAACTATCCTTAACGGACTTACAGCAAGCAAGGTGCCCAGGTATTTTGTAGGTAATTCTCCCTTCCTGAACCCCAGCGTTCTTGTCAAATGGGATTTGACCATTTCAGGTGTATTGAAAATAAAGGTGCTCGATTTGTCCTTGTTAATTTCAGTACCTCAATCTTCCATAAATAATTCTAGGACCCCCTTTATCCTTTTGACTTCTCTCAGTGAGACCTTACAAAATAGCATAATATCGTTTACGAACTGTTGGTGTGTAACAGGGATGTTGTTTCCCCATGGTCGCAACCCTTTTATTTTCCTCTCTCTTAGCTCTTTTTTGATGTATCTTCCCAATCCTTCAGCCGCTATTATAAATAGGAATGGAGACAAGGGGTCTCCTTGGCGCAGTCCTCTTGAAGCATTGGAGGTCACGGTTGGTGTACCATTCAGAAGGATGGAGAAATTAGGCATAGAGATCATGTTGTGTATCCATTTCGCCCACCTGCTACAGAACCCATAAGCCTGTAGAATTGACTCTAAATAGTTCCAATTTAGGTGATCTAAGCTTTTGAAAGATCCAGTTTAATCATCATGCCTGGTTCCTTTTTTTGTTTCAATGTATGTATTACTTCCTGAGAAACTACCAAACCATCTAAGATTTGCCTCCCTTCCACAAACCCTGTTTGTTCTGGGGATATTATGCTGGAGAGGATTGGCTTTAGTTTTTTGACCATTAAGGTGGCTATAATCTTGTAGATAACGTTACAGAGAGAAATCGGGCGAAAGCCCTCTACTGTTTCCAAATGAGTAGTTTTTGGGATGAGAGTTAAAAGAGTAGAGTTTAGTCTGGGCCATACCTTTTGCTCTCTGCGCGCTTCCTCCACAACTTCTAAGATTTCTCTTCCTATGAACTGCCAACTTGCTTGGTAGAATTCTGTTGTATATCCATCTAGTCCTGGGGCTTTGTTTCTTTTCAGGCCCTTCACTATTTCCTCCACTTCCTCCAGGGTTGCTACCCTCATCAAGGCTAAATTTTGGTCCCTGGTTACCATCTTTGGGATTTCATTGCTTATCCTACCTATAGCCTCTATTCTGTTCCTTTGAGGTTCAGTGAGAATACCTTTAAAATGACCTACTAGCTCTTGTTCCATTTCTTCATGCTGGGTTATACGTTGACCTCCCGTATTTTTAATTGAGAAGATCCTATTTCTCTATCAGTGCTGGATCATGGCCTAATGAAAGAACTTCGTGTTCCTTTCTCCTTCTCTGAGCCACTGTACTCGGGACTTTTGTTTCCATAAGATCTCTTCATGCTTTCTTCGCTCCTCAAGTTGGCCTATTACTATTCCTTCTTCTCTACTTCTCTCTTCATTTCTGCCTTCTGATATAATCAACTATTGCAGCTCACTCATTTTATGCTCTAAGCGTTGCTGATCTTTGAATATGTCCCCGAATTCTTCTTTGTTCCATTTTTTTATTTTCCCCCTAAGTTCTTTCAATTTTAATTGGAATGTTTGCATTTTACTTCTCCCACTTTGTCTGCTTGTAGTCCACCATTCTTCTACTTTTGGCAAAAACTGATGGTTCCTGAGCCAAAATGATTCAAACCTGAACGGTCTTCTTTTAGGGCTCTGCTTAAGGTCAATTTATAACTTTATTGGCCAGTGATCTGAGCCTACTACTGGAAGAATCATAGCCTCTATGTATACATCTCTCATCATGATTTGTTCCGAAACTAGGAATTTGTCCAATCTCGAAGCTATTTGATTTGTTCCTCCTCTACGATTATTCCATGTATGGATACCATTTATTGTTTGAATATCCACCATTCTTTGCTCCGATATCATATCTCTGAATGATTCCATATCTGGATCTATCCTTTCAATCCTCCTCTCTTTTCTGCTAAGGTCGTAATCATATTAAAGTCACCACCTATAATCCACGACATCTCTGAGAAGAGTCTTCGTATCGATTTCAAATTTTGTAGGAATCCTTTACGTTCAATTGGTGAGTGCGGTCCATAAACTCCTGAGAGGACTGCCCACTCAGATGACCCTATCACTCTAAAAGTGCCTGAGAGGATCCGAGGAAATCTTATCCAATTTCCAAATTGTATTTCCTCCGGGTTCCATAGGATTGCCAATCCTCCTGCACTTCCTGTCGCATCCTGCCCCATTATCTCATACCGAGTATTACCTCTGCTCATTATTTCTTCCATTTTTTGCGTGCTAATCTTTGTTTCTTGGACTATCATTATACTTGGTTTGTCTCTTTTTAATCTATCTTTCAAATATCTCTGTTTACCTCTGTTGTTAAGACCTCTGATGTTCCAACTTGTAATAATCATTTTAATAGTTTTGGGGGTAGTTGGAATACCTCTGGTAGAGGTATGACTCTTCCTGAATTCACCAGCATCTCTCCTACCTCCTGGATTGTCTCGCTCATCGAACGCCTGCCCCTTTTTCTTCCTCCTTTGCTAGAGCTGCCCATTCCCGAGTTCTGAGTCCCTTGCATTTCTATCTGCTCCAGTTTGTTTGCTGCCGTTACCCCTGCCTTTTCCTTATATTTTTGAAATGCTTATTTATATATTTGCTTATGTTCCTCCGATATGAATATTTCATCTAACAACCTCCATTCCTACAGCAATTTCCTCATTATTCGCTCCTCTTCTCCTCCTTTGTCTTTTTGTGGGTCTATCTCCATTTGAGTTTGTTCATTTGTTTGTTCCCATTTCTCTTCTACCTCTCCTTGTTATGTATCTCTTTGTCCTGACACCTGTTTTTCTGTTTCTTTTAAAGTTTCCATTATCTCCTCATCACTGGCTTCCTTTTCCATCTCAACTTCTTCTTCCTGGAGGGCTTTGAATTTATTTTGAGTTTCCAGAGGTATATTTTCCTTGGGTATTTGTCGTTGGGGTGTACTTCTCCCTGATTTCCTTTTTTTTGTACTTCTTTAAATCCCTCTTCCTCCCGTCCTGGTTCCTCTGTTGTTGCCATCTCTTCTTCTCTCTTGTCTGTTGCTTCCTCTGTTCTGTTTAATGGGCATTGCCTGAAAAGATGGTTGTATTCATGACATTGTCTACACCGGAATGGTATATGCTCGTAATCCACTGGTTGTTGCCAGATCTCATCATGATATTCTAATTCAATGAATTCTGGGAGGGGTTTTGTTATATTCATATACACACATCCTGGCGTAGGACGTATATCTCCCTCTTTTAGTGGATTCTTCTACTTTCACGAATGATCCTATAGCATTCCCTATCCCTTCCAAAATCTCTGGATCCCAAAACTCCATTGGAAGCCCAAAAAGTCTTATCCAGGCCGGGGTTGCTAGCATTTTCTCCTTGTCTGGATTGTAGCAGTCTTCCCAGTGTCGAATAAATAGGCCAGCATTGTTCATAAAGTAGGGGCCTCCCTCAAAAATCCTTTCTTTGTCTTCTATGTTGGAGAATATTACTGTAAAAAAACCCTTAGCACCCAGTTTTAATTCAACGTGACCCTTAGGTTTCCATCTTTGTTGTATCCATTTGGACAGATCTTTCTCAGACGGCCAGAACCCTACAAATTTGCATATTAAGTCATAATCTCTCATGTAACTTCTATACTCTTCAAGTTTATTGTTCGGTATTACGAACCTGGGTTTCTTCGATGCCCTATGGAGGCATTTTCCCCTTAAACCCGTCTGCCAGTTGGTTCCCTTTGTTGGGGTCTCTCTGTTGTTTGACTTCGACCCATTCCGAGCTCGTTCCCTACTTGCCTCCCCCGTTTCCATACTCTTATAGGAGGGGATCTCTCCCTTCCCCGCACTTGCTACCATTAAACCTTCAACGCCCGCTTCTTCCTGCGTCCTCTCCTTAGGTACTGTCTGCAAATCTCTGGCTTAATCTTCCGCAGGTGTATACAAGCTCCCTGCGTTTCTTCTTTGATCCAAAGTTGCATACAAGGATGTCTGTTCAGACCTTCTCTTTCTCTGAAACCCTCATTCCATGCTCCCCGCAGCGATCAACTAGCCAAAGTTTAACATTATATAAGTATAATTATTAAATTAATTATTTTTAATAAATTAAAGATGGATTTAAAATTCATTAAAATTAATTATAAATATATTTATTAAATTACCATTTTTATTATTAAATTATGATTATAATTATAATTAATTTTTATGATTAATTTAATATTCATTAAAATTATCCCGGATGCGGGTGACTGAAAGGTTCATCGGTACGAAGGAGGCGCGCAAGGAGGGCAAGTGGCAGCCCACTAGCGCCAGTTGTAATTGTAATGGGCCGGAGCGCTAGCCTCGCACAAACATATTAATGGCAGCATTAACGCTGCCCTCCTTGCAACTTGTTTTAGGCGCGATGGCACCCGGTCTGATCTTCATTCCTGCTGTTCCTCCGCACGCCTTCAGCTCCATTAAGGCAGCAGTCCCTGGCGATTCTCCGAGCGATAGCTCTACCCCCTGCTTTCCTTCGGCTCTGGTTCGTGGTGCTTATAGCCATAAGCGTGTTCCGTTTCCTATGTATGCAGAGTGTTCTTTCCTCAATCGCTTCCCTGCTATTCCCTCTCTGTTTTTCCGTCTTTGCTAGGCCTCAAGCGCCATTACCATCCCCGGCATCCATTCAGCCCTGGTTCCTGGTGCTCACAGCTACAAGCGTGCTCAGTCTCCGCTATTCTCTTTGTATTCGCCCCTCAGTCGATTCCCAGTCATCCCACCTCCGTTTGTCTGTCCTACTCTTATCAATATGCCTAGAGAGAGGCTCAGAATGGGGTGCAGACACGGCGGTTCACGTGGTTGAGCCACCCACCAGCATTCCTCAACCACTTCGGACCCCTCATCAGATGCTTCGGAGTTCTGTTGCTATAGTTATCCTGCTACCAGAAGTGGCAAGGGCAGGGGAAGGGGGCAAGCCAGAGCTGGAGTCTATGTGCATCACTCGCATCTACATACTGCCCGTTTCTGCATTCCTTGTTCTCTGGGAAACTCATCCTTCATCGTTTCTGTGACAATTGAAATGTGTGAGAATGCTATGGGTTCGGGGGAGGTTCATCATGGGGCTCCTGTGAAACAGAGGTTGGCAAGTCAAAACGTCACCCAGCGCCAAGTTACTGGAGGATTGCCAATTATGAACACTGAAGCCAATGTCGGCCTAAGCGCGCCAGCGAGAGGAGAACCTTCAAGCTCAGCGGCCCATCCTTCTGACTCCAAGGACTCAGACCAATTTGGGTGCCGAATCACAGAAGAACAACCATCAACCTCGGATGAAGATTGAACTAGTCAGCGCCTCTGGTTTTTTTGATCGGCTACCGAAGAAGAAATTCAACTCCCTCTCGATTTATAGTTTTCATGCTTGTTTCAGGTCTTTGTCAATTCTATATGTCGGAGTCTGTTCATGTTTATGTTTATGTAGGAATCTGTCCAAGAGACAGTTGTGCTCAAGTCAGTCCTGTATCACTGTATGGGTCAGTTTTTTGAGTTTTTTGGAATGTTCACTGTCCAGATTTGAAATCTGATGTTCTCTGAAATTAAAAACTCTGATGTAAGTCATCATGCCGGTTCTCTAGTCAGGACGTCAAGAGTTTTTTGCAAAAATGCCAACTCCATGGCAAGAACTCTCGAGGCATCTGCCTCTCTGTAATATTTTTGTATGAATATGGGAGTAGACCAATTGAGAAAAAAAAACATTCGTTAAAATTAATTATAAATATAATTATTAAATTAAAATTATTAAAATTAATTATGAAATTAGTTATTAAATTAAAATTTATAGGGAGGTTTAAAGTTTAACATTATATAAACTTGATTATTAAATTAATGTTTGATTACTAAATTAAAATTAATTATAAATATAATTATTTAGTTAAAAGTCATTAAAATTAATTATAATTTACTTAAAAAATAAAAAATAATAAATAAATAAAAATTAATTAAATTATAGGAGAATTATATAAATTTATATTGATTTAAATTGATGTTAAACGATAAATGGATATAAATGAACAAGATGTAATGTGATGAGAGTAATGAATTATTGTGTTGAAATTTATTTAATTAATAAATGATAAGTAATATTAAATTCTATGAAGATTATTATATTAAATTATGATTGAGATAGACAGGAGAGTATTAGAATCTGGGATGGTGTTGATTCTAAGATAGTAATGGAAATTACTTGATTAAGAAATTAGTTGTACTAGGGATATGATATTAAATAAATGGTTAATAACTGGTGTAAACCAACAAAGATTGGGAATGATAAATTGTTGAAGACATGAATCATTACGATGGTTGGAGAGAGTTTTAAGGAGGGGTTAGAGTGGATGATAAAGTGGGAATCCAATTCTCACTTATGGTCCATCCGTCGTCTCTATTGAGGTTATTAGGGCACTTGTTGATTTCTATGGCTTCTCTGAATTTCCTCAGGAAGTAGTGATCACTTCTAGCTAAGATGTGGGTATTTTCAATACAAATTTGATGTTTGGTTTTATCACAATGTTCTGTTAAAGTAGATGTTTTGGATCGATTATGTTTAATATCAACAGAGTGTTCCTGGATTTTGGTGTTAAAGGATCTATCAGTTTCACCTACATAGGTTTTGCCACACGAACAAGGAATTAAATAGACACCCTTATGACACTTGGGATCAATTCGATCTTTTACTGGATTGAGGCAACTTCGGATGGTGTTTAAAGGTTTGAAGGTGGTTAAAATCTTATTCTTTTTTAGGATGTTGGAGATTTTATTAGTGGTCCCTAGAATGTAAGGGAGGTTAACTTTAACTACAATATTATCAAAAATTTTATTATACTTATTATGTCTAGTGTTTGCTTTGTTTATGACTTTAATAGCTTGATGTTTGTTGTACCCATTTTTAGGACAACTTTTATAAGATGTTCTTTTTCTTTTTCTAAGTGTTCCTTGTTAGAGATTCTCAGAGCCCTAGTGGCCAAGGTGTTGAGGACCCCAAGTTTATGGGTGGGATGATGATGCGAGGAGGAATGTAGATATTGTTCAGTGTGAGTCTTCTTATGATACACTTAGTGAGATATGGAACCATCATCATTCCTGGTGATGAGGATATCAAGGAAGGGGAGGCTATTGTTGATCTCAACTTCCATAATGAATTTAATGGAAGAGGATAAACTATTTAGGTGTTTCTTGAAAGTTTCTAGGGTTTCTCTTCCATGAGGCCATATGATAAATGTGTCATCGACATGTCTTTTCCATAATTTAGGTTTCAGGGGTGAAGTCATGAGGGCTTTGGCTTCAAAGTTCCATGAATAAATTGGCAAAACTCTCTCCAACCACCATAATGATTCATATCTTCAACAATTTATCATTCCCCATCTTTGTTAGTTTACACCATTTATTAACCATTTATTTAATATGATATCCCTAGTACAACTAATTTCTTAATCAACTAATTCCCATTACTATCTTAGAATCAACACCATCTCATATTCTAATACTCTCCTATGTGTCTAAATCATAATTTAATATAATTATTTTATAGATTTTTTTTTTGTAAGCTTGGTAGGACTCTCTCATTTTTGAGTTTTTACATGTCCGTTATTCACCCCATTTCCGGGGAGGGTAGCACAAGAATCGAACCCAAGATCTCCGGTTCGGTGAGACTTCAGTTCCACGACCATTACCACTTGAGCTACCCCATACAGACTAATCTTTATAGAATTTAATATTACTTATCATTTATTAATTAAATAAATCTCAACACAATAATTCATTACTCTCATCACATTACATTCTTGTTCATCTATATCCATTTATCATTTAACATCAATTTAAATCAATATAAATTTATATAATTTCCCCTCTAAATTTTTTAATTTAATAAATAAATTTATAGTTAATTTTAATTAATTTTAACTTAATAATTATATTTATAATTAATTTTAATAAATTTTAATTTAATCATCAAACTTTAATTTAATAAAAAAATTAATTTAATAATCAACTTTATATAATGTTAAACTTTAAAATCCCCTCTAAATTTTTAATTTAATAACTAATTTCATAATTAATTTTAATGAATTTTAATTTAATAATTAATTTTATAATTAATTTTAATGAATTTAATTTAATAATTAATCTTTAATAAATTTTAATGTAAAAAGTAAACTTTAATTTAATAATTAAATTATTAGTGAACTTTACAACTCTCTAAGATTACCGTCGGTTCTTCATTTCAAACATCTATTTATTGAACTAAGTGGTAGACTAGCCTTTCATAAATCTTTCTCATTCTGATGATGAACCACCATTGTTGGTTAGGAACGTCGATTACAACAACAACCAAATGCGATATCAATCCGAAAACTGATTTACACAAGGAAGATGAGAAGCCAAACAAAGGGCTTATAGGCAAACTAAGAAAGAAGGCTAAGGTGAAATTTATGAAGGATGAGAAAGAATTCGAAGAAACAAAGGAGCAAGTGGCATCAGCTCAACCTGCCAGGATCAAAGTCAATATTGAAGACACAATGCAAGATGAATTTGTGATGAGACCCAGGACAAGGTCTAGAGTCAAACAGACTTAGGAAGAGACAGCCCCTCAAGTAGTAGTGGAGATTTCTGAATACATACAAGTAGATAAGCAAGATCATGACATAGTAGATGAAGTTAAGGGACCTGAAATAGTATAACCAAACTAGGAAGAGGACATAGCACAACCTATAACATGTGATATGCATTATCAAGAAGAGGACCCTAAAATGACCAAGATGAAAGAAGCACTCTCTAAATATCAAATGAGAATAGCATTCTTGAAGAAAAAGAACAAATATCTGAAGGGAGCAGTCAAACCAGTAGAGGAAAAGGGAAGCATGTTTCTTATGCAGAGCAGGCCAAGAATGTTGTAGTAGAGCCTAGAGGGTCATCAGTCAGGGTTTCCAAGTCTAAATTTGGATATGTACAACAAATGAAGCAGATAGCTTAGGCTCCTAGAAAACCCCCCTTCATTCAGTAGAAAGAGTATCAAAGGTGTTTGGAGGAGCCAGAGGAAAGCAAGGACCAGGGGAACCAATTCAGACAACAGAATATAGATTATCAAAATTTAACACAACACATTCTTGAGAATTGTGACACGAAGTTAGGGAAGCTTCTAAATCCCTTGACAGGAGAAAACACTTTGTCAAATGGTCCCAGCCAATAAGGAGGCAATGAAAAAATTTATATGTTAGAAATTTGGTATTGAATGCCTAGTTGAGGGGCATGAAGCAAATATTGAATGAGGCAGGGAGATTAATAAAGAAATATGAAGGAGTAGTTGTGATACCTCCTATTGTAAAGGTGCCTAGATTGGGTTCTAAGCTCATAACTAAAGCCAAATCCACCATGTCGTCACTCGTTGAACAACATTGCTTTACTTCTCAAACTTCCAGCAGCAAGGTTTCATGCAAGAGAAAAAGGAGGTGATCAAGCCTCATTTCATGGTTCCAAGTTTTGTGTTAACTTTTCTGATGTTTTAATATTATGGATTTGATGTTTTGAGTGGCATATAGTAGCACGATGGCATTTTAGGAGAACTGGAAGGCACTCAGTAGATAACTGTAGAAATTTCGTTGCGCAACCGCTACGCAGGCCGTGTCGAGATCATCACACACATGCTGAAGGAAAGCCACCTGTCAGATTTTCAAGAGGCTGACATGGAGTACATGTGACATCTATCTCATCTCCTTAGCAACCCGACACGTGCCATTTCCAATAACTCAAAGTTTTGGATTTTGCACAGCTGCTACGCAACCTTTTGTACACTCAGAAAAGAAGCTTTGGGCTTTTTTTTATTTTGCTTCATGATGATGATGTTCGAAGATATTTGGAAAAAGTTTGTTTTTAAAAGCAAAACACACTTTTATGTTTTGTGCTTTTAAGGAAAGGTATGTGGAAAAACAATACTTTTCCTCCTTCAGTTTTGAGATTGATCCTCTGTTGGATCGAGTATGCATTGAATCTAGACATGATGTTATCCTATGTAAACTATATATTTGGCTAATGAATATAGAGAAGGTTGTTAATGGTTCAACATTGTATTGGTATAAATTTTATGAAATTTATGCTTATGTGATCAATTCATGGTGTAGTGCTTATGTATTGAGGGTTATCAATGCCACTATACAAGGATTCTTCTGGTATGATGTTTGGGATTTTTTATTTTTTTATTTTTTCTTTTTTAATATATATATTATATATATAATATATATATATAATTATTATAATATATATATATATATATATATATATTATATATATATATATATATAATAAATATATATTTACAGTTCAATTATTCTATTTTCTCTCTATGTTTTATGAGTATTTTGATCTCAATGATCTAGAATTCAATTTAGCTACTCTCTTTCAATTGTCTTCACATTTCAGTTGCAAATGGAATGCTATATACTCATGCATGTTATCTTTTATCTTTAGTGTCTCTTTTTCCTATATAAACAACATTGTCTTATTGCAAAGGAAGAATTTGTTTTGTTTTAGTTTATCTTCTTTATACTACAATCTGTCACTATATCCCAAGTCATGCTTAAAAGTCCTTGTAATAGTTGTCAGTTCACTTGCATAAGTAAATGAGTAGAAGGATAAATTGATCATGTGTTATTACCTAGCCAACCATTCACACTTAAACCAAATATCTTCAAAATTCCTTTGTCATAACTAGTCTTTACTGAAATTTGCGTTTTAAACTCTTTTTATTTTTTGAGTGAGGGAGCCCCCTCCAGTTGAAGAAGACCAGTCTATCAACCAAAAGAGGTCTGTGGTTACCTCTGAGTTTCTCCTTCCAACCTGGAGAAAACTACATAGTGTTAACATGTTGTTTCTTTTCTTAATCTCCCATATTTGTTCCATTCCTTTACATATGCACAGGTTCAACCATTGTTTCAATTATTTTTCTCTTCTTTTGTAATTTATGGCCTTTCTTTGCCATGGGTGTCGATCCATGGTATTGACCCATGGTATTATGAATCCTTTGACCACTCTAGTATTCCACACTTGTTGACATATGGTATTCTCTTGTTTTCCTAAGTCCTTACACATGAATCTTCTCTTGTTCATGTCAAGTTCAACTTTCTTAGCTTTAACAGTGTGTCTCTTGTTTTTTAACTATGTCACCAACCATTAATTCACTGATGTTCTTTGCACTCTTTATTTTTGAGAGCTTTATTTCACCTGTAGTGTTCTTTCTTTATTCTAGGTCCCTTCCATCTAACCAACGAAGAGATAGGAACTTTAGCCCTTTAACAATATGCGACCACACTTTATGTCCTTGTCCTTTAGCGAAACCATGATTATCGAAAACCATGACCAACTATACCATATACCCATCCATCTATTGGTATAAAAAGACCTCGATAAATATAACTCTTTGTGTTTTATCCTTTTCATTTCGTGTCCATGAGCTAAGACCACGTCCTCCATTGCAGAACTCCGATGAGCTGGAACTATGACCTTCTACACTGTCCAAGTAGTGGTATAATCTTGAGCCCAGTAGATAAAACATTATATAACAACCATTTTCACCCTTGGCTACAATCAACAACTATTTCCCCATATCACAAGATCGTGCCATATCAAAACACTTCAACAAATGTTCCTTCTGGTATCCCGGTACTCATCTATTGACATGCTTTCCACAAGTCACTTTCCAAATCTGTAGTTGTCAACAAATCGTTCATTAACACCAAGACAATCCATAATTAGTTTCTCCAATGCATGTTTATTTCAACATCTCGGTACTTTGGTAGCCTGGTAAGGCCCCCCTTAGGGATGGACCTTCAGACTTCCTGGTTTTGGTACAAAACCTTGTTTTTTGGCCATTTTGGCCAAACCAAAATACATAGGAAATCCTTGCCAAAACACAACCTTGGTGCGAATCCCGAGACCTTCTTTTCCACAACATTCCATGGTGGATCAATCAAGTTCCACCACATGATCTTACTCCCATGTCATCCACTACATCACTTCTACCATGTCATATGTTGTGACCAATTAGAGTGTTCCACATGTCTGAGCGCTATCATGTACCTGCCAGACGTCACTTTCCAATTGTTCAACCAACTAGCCAAAAACACCATTTCTTCCTACCACGTACCAGTCCTTGCTATTTCCTTGTCAACAAATCTGCCACATGTCATCCATGTGGAAGTGTCACTTCATACAGTCCTAATGTTTTGCTATGTTCCATCTAGTGCTATGGTAACTCGATATATTCAAGCATTGTTAATATTGTCTAGTAGCCGCATAAACATAGTTTAATCGTTGTTATTGATGGATTAGTGGACATGATTAAGGCTAAGCAATTTTGCATAAAATTGATTGATTCATGTTATAAGTGTTTCACTAAGCTTTTATATTTTCGACACCGCGTGGATTATTACACTGGTACATTGCCTTTAGCTCATACTAGACCTGTGCCTTTAGGTTTAGATTAGACCCTTGACCCAACCCTTGCTCTATGTAGAAAAAAAAATTTGTGTGCAGGCACGTCATGGAAATGCCAAATTTTGGCCTGTGCACCAAATTCCATTCCATCTGTCTGCTATGTCTCTCTGTTGCGTGATCTTGGTTTGGATCCACTTGAGCTTGCTTGTGCACTTCCTTTAAATTAATGACACTATAGACCTGATCAACATTTCCTTTGATATCAATGACATTGCAATTGACATCAATGACAACACACATTGCCAATGTTACTAACTAAATTTAATTTTTCTCCTCGATGGGGTGTCACAATCCAAGGCCTCATGGTCTGGTCCCTTCCCTTCTTTACGTTTCATTCTCTTGTATAAGGTTCCTTTTGTTTCATCCCCTCATTCGCAGTGGGACCTTGCTAGCAACAAGGCTATTCTAGTTTTGAGGGAGCCACCTGTCCTCAACATCGTCAATTGGAATTCTCAGGTACACTGCCTATTTGTGATTTTTTGACATATCACTTGTGGTTGGTCCTTATGTCATTTCTCGTTTATGGTTTTCTTTGATGTTAGCCTCTCTATTGATTTTAATTCCCTATTAGAGTGTAATCCTTATCACCAGATTCCCTCTTGCCTCTCGCTCCTCCTGCTTCCCATATTCACCCACCTCCCCTCAATGTGATTGTTCTTACCTTTCTGCTTGCTTTCTTGGTGTTATCCCTAGAGTTCTCATTCTGCTAAGTGCTCTCCCCTAAGTTGTCAATATACCATGCAAGAGGGCTCACTTTAGGAGGGGGGTTGACGACCATGGCACCTAAAACAACACCCAAGCTCAATCTTGGGCCTGATTTTCGATCGATAGTTACCATGAACACACATTAATGATCGTTCAACATGAAATTGTTGACATTGAGCAAGAGGCAACCAATGAAAGAGATGGTGTATCGAATTTAGAGGTGTCAAAGTGGGTTCCATATTTGGGCACTCCAAGGGCATGCCAAAACCAATATCTACACATTGTTAACTTGTATTGGCATGCCAAAAAATTGTTAGGAAATGTCCTATTCAAATGCAATGAAAGCAAAGATGAGTTGCTCCCCCGACATGGAGGAATTGCACCTGCTTTATCAAATCATGGATGAGCGCATGCAACTCATTGAGGTAGTCATCCTTCTCAACAAGGGTTAACCACCACTAGGCCAACTTGGGCTTCCTGCTCCAGCCAATTAGTTTGTTCATGTTCTCATGGTATGTTGCATCCTATATCTATGTTTTTAGTTTATATGGAATCTAGTTTATGTGTCTCTTATTTTTAGTTACTATGGTTTCCATAGCTTTTAACCTAAATTTTTTTAATGTAAACACTTAACATGTCTAGCACAACGTGCTTATTTTGGAAAACTCAGGCTTGTTTTGGAAAACTCATACTTAAGCTCAATTACTACCTCTAGTCTACTTTCTAAACTAACAAACCAAGGATTATTAAGTTCTCTATCCAAAATATATACTATAAATATTTTCTAAATTAATTAAAAATTTACTCTCTAAAAAAATACTAATAAAATTATATACTTAAAATAAATTAATGGTAATAAAAATATTATTAATATCTTTATAAAACCACTCGTTCAAATTTCCTAATAAATTATTCAAAATGAGTAACATAACTAATATACTAACACTAAATAATGTTATTATATACCTAAAATTGCTCCAATCTAACTTCAAATAAATATATTTAAAATATTTTTTTTATTAAATAAATGTTAAATAGATAAAAAATAATGCACTTCCCAAAAAAATATCATTGAACCTCTTTATTTATATTCACCTCCAAAGTTTTTGAAGGTTTCATGATATTTTAAGTCAAACCAAGAAACTTCGATTAAAAAAAGTAGGCCACCAACACCACTTTATGAAATTTCCCGCAACTACCCCCTTGTCAAAAACTTCACCCACCCCCCTTGTAGTCAATTATATCTGTTGCGCCTTTTTCATTGAAATCAATCTCATTTCCTCGAAGGCCTGGAGCTGCATGTGTGAATTAATCCATAAAGGGTAACAACTGCCTAATACAACCGACAAAAAAAAAAAAAAATTAGTATCAATGTAAAATAATTTTTTGATACGAAAATGTAAAATAAAATTTTGATGTGATGGTATAAAATATAAAAACATAAAATTCAAGTATGAAAGTGTTTGTAGTTTAGAGGTGGGAATGTGGTTATTAACAACCAAAACATAATACTACTTAATTTAATTATAAATAAATAATAAAATAAAAATTAATACAAATACAAAACTAATAGCTATTTATAATTTTTTTTAATTTTAAAAATTATTTATATATATATGGGTAAATGTTTTATTTATTTTTAAATTGAAATATATATAAAAAAAAATTCAGTAATTTAGGCCAGTTTTACTCTAGGAATACTAGACCATAACCAAAATTGCATTCTTTACAGAAAGGCATGAGATATCAAAATGTTTATAAAGACTAAAAGGTTGAGATGTAAATTGAACCCATGCCAAATAGACCAACATAATAGCGTATAAGATCAAAATTCAAAATAAATAGGGGTATGATAGGAACTAAGTAGAGGGATCATAAATAGTAGCAACCACCTGAATTGGGTCTTCATTGTTGTCGAGATTGCTACCAGTCGTTAGAGGGATGCCCAAGTGATGCTCAATGTGATCCAGATGCTTATCTAGGTCCCTGAGTTGTCAATGAAGGTGTTCCAAATAGTGGAGGATGTTAGCTTTGTGCTCAAATCGATCCATTAGAATGCGACCAAGGAGAAACTCTAGGTGCCAATATAAGTCGATAGCATACATACATTGGTTGAAGCGACATCGGGTGTGGCCCATGTTCGACACCCAATCAACTAGCTTAGTGAGAACCTTGGAATCTGAAAATTGTTGTTGTGCACAGGTTCCCTCACATTCCATGTGAGCAATCTCGTCTTGAATGGGGCTTGGAGTAAGGTCCTACAACCTGGAAGTTGTTTCTTCTAGGCATTAGTGGGTATGAGAGTGATCTCGTCTTGAATGGAGCTTGGAGTAAGGTCCTGCAACCTGGAAGTTGTTTCTTCTAGGCATTAGTGGGTATGAGAGTGACCCCGGGAAGCCCACTCCTGGTAATAAGTTGTCCCTCAGTAGACATAAGCCCGTTGAGGGGCATGGGTGAAGCTACAACAAGATGACATGACCAAAAAGTCAAGAGGTTGAGGTGATCCAGACTTATGCACGAAGGAAACATAATACAAATATAAACATAAACACAGAGATGCAACATAAATAAATCTTCATTTCATTAATACCAAAGAATTGAAAGATGCGTACATACCAAATGGAAATAAACTAGCTCTTGCGATGGTAGTTTATCTTTGAGAAGAGATGTGGTGGCTACATGCGTCTAAACTGTGTTACAATGAGGCTCAAGGGCCTCTTTATTATTGAACAATAAAGGGAAACCCTATACAACCAAAACTCTAACCCTAGGAGATGGAACACCAAGAGTTTGTGGGATCCATCGGGGTTGGTTGGGCAACCAACTTCCCGAGGGTCGTAACTTGGTCATATGATCTTCGTTGGCACGTACAATACCTTGTTAGAAAGGTCTCTCCAAGTACTACAAGATTTGCAATAGGCACCTTCCTATGCTTATGAGCCTACTATAGACCTCAAAAAACATCGTTTAGGGGGTCAAAACAACTCTGGAAGTTTAAGACCCGAAAAACCGCTATGAATAGTAAATTATGCTATAATCAAGGAAACCAATGAAACCAACTGGAGTTCCAAATGGAATAGGTGGTCGCCACCAATATCCACCTGGATCATGAGGGCATAATGCAGGTGGCCAAGAGAGAGAGGCCACACAAGGAGGGGTAAAGAGCATATGGAAAGAGACCAGATATAGGCATGGAGTCAAGGAGTTAGGAGTTGACAATAGGATACAAAGAGGGAGAGCTATATTGTTGGCTTATTGGGGCCTAACCCATGTTCGGAGTTAATTAGCCAAACAAATCCCTATACTTCTGGCCCTTTCGGCAATAGTCCACGGAGCACAGACTGAGGTCTCACTCGAAGCAGTTGGGGGGATGCTGGAACTAGGTTTCCACACCCTTGAGATGTTTGAGGGGCTGATTTAGTCCAACTGTGAATGCCTTCACGCAGGTTACTTCGCGCACTTCCCTCGTCGGCGAGGCCTTCGCGCCCTGATATATTCACCTTCACGCAGTCCTAACCAGGGGTTGTGGGGCTTTCGCACTGCAAGAGCAACAATCTGCACTATTTCCGTAAGTCACACCAGGGATCTTACTTATCTTCTTATGACAGTTAGTTATCTTCGCATAAGCAGATGCCTTACATTATATTCACTTATTCAACACATTTATATAAGTTTGCACAGTAAGTAAACATTAAACTTGCAATTCATACCCAATAATACATAAACCGGAAAAGATACATAAAAATATGGTAAAACTTCTCTTTATAAATGCTTCCCACG
The DNA here is from genome assembly GCA_000404065.3 of Pinus taeda. NCBI lineage: Eukaryota > Viridiplantae > Streptophyta > Pinopsida > Pinales > Pinaceae > Pinus > Pinus taeda. The sequence continues at coordinate 139,561 of APFE030663214.1, forward strand.
GTTACAGACTCAACCTTCCCTACGCACTCAACTGCAGGGATCCGCACTCAGCTATGGACTACTAGGCCTCTGCGCACTCAGCTGCAGAGCCTTCTCCTATTCTACGACCCAAAGACACAACTCCACACTTCGACTCAATGCTTCATCAATTTCTTAGATAGATGCCTCTTTACACTTAGAGCCTCGCTCTATTTATATAATCCCATGGTCCACGAACCATAGGTAGATCTCCTAAACCGACATTACATTACAAAAGTGAGGGCAGACAACCCTCTAACTCTATTACAGCTTTGCGCTCCACGCCCTCAAATCGCGGAGTCATTACAATGGACTTAGTCAAAACTTGGGCTTTAAGCCCCAAAAATTGCCTTGGGGGGATCCTACGCCCAACAAGCCCCCAATATAAGCATCGTGACTCGCCCTCAAGTCACTCTATCGGTGTGGAGATCTTCGTGCGGAGACCTCCTAACTCTGCTTGGACTATTGCAAGGTCGGCAGCGCATTGAGCGACTGCCTGCTGAATCTCCTACACTCGTTGTTTTGAAACCGCAGTGTCGGAACTACTCCCCTGCTGTTACAGATCCATTTGGGCACATCATCTCCAACATACAGATCAGTACTATTGGGCCCATCAAATCCTAATTTAGTTGTTATTTGCCCTAAATAAGTCAACCATTAGAATGCCTAGCTTCCCAAGAAGTTCCATCACTGTAATCATCCAAAAACTACCTCTAAGAAGATCAGCGCAGGCAAGCCTTCATTAGGGTGTGCTGCAGTGTAGCCCAGTACACTACCAGGGTGCACTACAGTGTAGCCCAGTACACTACCAGGGTGGATCAGTGCAGGTAGATACACTACCAAGGTGCACTATAATGCAGCCAATACATTGTCAGTGTGCATTGCAGCACACTTGGTCCCTCTTTGTCTTACGCTGGGTGAATTTGAGCGAATTTCCATGAGGGTTTGAAAGATTCCTTATCCATTGGATGCCTTTAGAAGTTTCTCAAGGCTATCCACTCCTTTGGGTTCGTATTTGGATGAGGGAGGGAGTTAAGGAAAATCAATCCCTTTATCCCTTCCTCCATGGAACTAAATCCTAAATTGGGAGAGCATTCATAATCACCATTAATGGCCTAACTTCCTTCAGTCACCTATAAAAAGACCACTCATCTAAGTGATCAGGGGCTGGCTAGGCTGGAAATCATTGAATTATAGGGAGATGTTGTTAGTATGAGACTTGAGTTGATTTCAAGTATTGTAATGATGTCAAAATGTCTTGCTTGTTATGAAGAGAGGATGGGATTGAACTGGAGGAGTGATGTTGAATCAAGCAAATTGGGTTGTAACTCTTCCTTTTACTAATAAAGTGTTCAAAGCTTTTTTCATATGCTTGTATTTTCCATTGATGCTTTCATATGTGTACCATGTACTTGATTCCATGCTATGTTTAATCAATAGATCATTATCATATGCTTTGATCGGTTTTTGTCTTCTATCTGTGTGCAAGTACTCTTCAAGCGGATTAAGTACGAAAAGGAGCGACAAAATTTGTCAAGGGAGATAAGGAGTAAGCGAAAGCTACAAGTAGGCTTCTTTAACTCTTATTTAATCTATTGGTCATAGAAAAAGTAGAGAATGCTTTTAACTGTTGTTCTAGACTTAGCTACTAGTCTAGGGGCTTAAGCGTTTATCCGTAGACACTAAAGCTTCCCAAAACAAATTGGCGACTCCGCTGGGGAGCGATCATCCATCTTAGTAGCTTATCAGCCTCTTAAGACACCTTGACATACTTTACTTGTTGAAATTCAGCCTTTTGCATCGAATTTTGGTCAAAATTTGAGGTTAGATGACTCTTGAGTGGCCTCACAAGAATCAACGCAGGCTAGCCTTACAGAAAGTGCGTTGCAATGCACCCTCCAATTAGAGACAGTGCATTGTAGCATAGTTACTCCCTCTTTGGCCTGCTTTGATCTTCCTAGGGTCAAATTCCCACCCTTGGAATTAATTTTTTTGCCAAAATTAATTTTCCTCCACGCTTGCTCCTTAGTTGATCTTAGGTTGAAACATATGACGACAAATCTGAAGTCCACAGATCAAGGAATTCCTTTTGATAGAATCCTAGTCCTTTTCCTTCTTTTGGAAATATTGGTGCTCCATATGTGGCTACATTGTCCCTTCCGGGATTCACCATTAGCTTGCCAGTATGGTTGTTTTCAACCTCCTTGGTTCAACATGTCATGATTTCTCCGTAATTGAGTACACCTCCAACTGGATAAAATCAACCTCCAATTGATCCTAAAGTTGACATTGCCTTCTTCTCGGTTTTTTCTTCCTCCCCTTCTTCCTCTTCGCTTGGTGAAAGTATTGGTACTAGTAACCAGATGGCTAAGAAGAAGAAGAAAGGGAAGAAGAAGAAGAAGAAGAAGATTTAGCAGAGGGGAAACCAAGCAACCATTGCTTTGAATGCAACATCTAATGAGAAATCATCCATCAAACCTCACAAATTTCGATATCCATGCAAACTTTGTGCGGGAGACCTTCTTCTTTGAAATTGTCCTGATATTCCTCAGATCTTAGAAAGATGGTCTTCTCGTTCACATCATCCTATGTCATCAACTTCTAGAGATTATGTTGGTGACACACCATCAACCAGTGATAGTAAGGTTCATGAAAAGAAGGGTAAAGTTAAATTTCCCTATAGGTTATGCGAAAGGAATCATCCCATTCACCTTTGTCCCCATCGAGATGAAGCCAAAAAAGTGTTGGATAACCGTCCTGCTTCGCCACAACGACTTCCATCTGATTACAGGAAACTTTCCCTAAGTCCTTCACTAGTTGATGAATTGACTGACCAAAATCAACCATCAGTCAAACCCACTCTCTCTGAAAGTGAATCCTATGAGTCTATACCTCACCCAAATCAATAGGCCGAGGTAACAGTTGACCCGATTTCACCTTCAGTAAATCGTACTTTTCCCGAAGAGTGTGAATATGATACAACTTAAGTTCTTTTTGTTTCTTCAAATTAAAATGAGCTTGGGGTCAATCCTCCTGTTCCATAAAGACAGGAGGAAAATCGTCCCGCTCTCGTAACTCAAGGGGTTAATTCTCCCGTTCTTACGATACCCCCTCCAAGTAGTCTAGTCACTTCCTTCGATTGGAACCAACTGGCAGGATTTTGTGTTCCTTCTTATGTGTCTTTCCAAATCATTGTACAAGTTTGTAATATGATTGTATCTTGCACTATTATAGATGAAGGTGCATCAATGAGCATCCTTTCCTCAACTGCTTGGCAAGCGCTCAGCTCACTGCTGCTTGTACCATTTACCCAGAATCTGTTGGCTTTTAATAGAAGAACCAGCTGACCATTAGAAATCCTCCCTTAGTTACCTATTAATTTGGGAGGAAAAATCGTTTATTTGAACGTGATGGTAGTCCCAAGACCTTTAGATTACAATTTACTTCTTGGGCACGACAATGTTTATGGCATGGGAGCTATTGTTTGAACACTCTTTCGAGTGATTTGTTTCCCACATGAAGGCATAATTGTCACTGTTGACCAACTTTCATTTCACGGTCCAAATATGGCTCCTAGTCAACCATCTTCCCTAAGTGGTCCTTTTGTACCAATTGTATCATCCCCGCCATGGGTTAATTATGTGGCAGTTGTTCCATACCTACATCAACTGACGATTAATTCAGTGATGTTGTACATCATGTACTGGGGGCATTGGAACCAGATCTCTCCTTCATGAACTCTTATGAGTTGTGATCGAATACGAGAATAGTTCCTTGTCTTGTTTCAAGTTTGTTAAAAAATGAAACAAGGAATATTAGGATAGTTCTTTTACTATGTCAACCTCATTAAAAAATGAAACAGACCCTATGAGCATAGTTCCTTGTCTTGTGTCAAGCTCGTTAAAAAATGAGACAAGGAATATGAGCATAGTTCCTTGTCTTGTGTCAAGCTTGTTAAAAAATGAACCAAGGAATCTAAGCAGAGTTCCTTGTCTTGTGTCAAGCTCATTAAAAAATGAAACAAGGTCCCCTGGAGCAAAGTTCCAAGTCAAGTCTTTGATTAGATCTCGTAAAATCCCAGCTAAGTCTTTCACTTGATCTCGTAAGTGAACCTTCATTCCATCTACCTCATAGCCGCGAGTAGGCTACTTAGGTAAATGTAACAAAGCCTAGGGGGCATGCACCTAATGGTAAAGTTAAGTTTCCCTGTAGGTTATGTGAAGGGAATCACCCCATTCACCGTTGGGTAGCAGAGGGCCCGCGTAATAGTGTTGGGGCTCAAAGCCCGCAATTTTGGGAAAGGTATGGTAAGGACTCCGCAAAGTGCGTGGAGCACGAATTGTAAATGAGTCTAGTCAAAGGGTTGTCTGCCCAAAAATAATGTAAAATAGTAGGCAGTAAGTTGACTTGCCCATGTTCCGCGAACCATGGGAATGTATAAATAAAACGAGGCTCTATGGATAGAAGTAAGTTTTTTGGCATGTACTTTTGGATCTGGAATGTAATGGGTTTTTGAAGAACGAAGTCTTGAAGCATTTGTAAGTCCAGGTCAAGGGTGTTGGTAGATAGATAAAGGCTTTGCAGCTGTGTGCACAGAGGCCTAGTAGAGTCCACAATTATGTGCACGGACCCCTGCAACTGAGTGCACAGGGTGGATTTGGATGTATTGGTGAAGAAAGTGAATAAAGATAAGTTAAATATGAAATTCTGTGTTAAATATGAATTATTGCAAATATGGCTAATTTATGGTTAATATAACTATTTGATCTATGTGTGTATGCTTATGTTACGAGTCTATGTGAATCTGTATCTTTTTTGGGTGCACGAACTGGTTATTTATGGTAAATGTTTGCTTAAAGACCATAAAAAGTAGATATAATCTATAAACAACACATTAATAAGTAGTAAGGATTTTCCTGGATCCGGATCTACGCGAGGCCGAGTGGCGCGAAGCCAGAAAACAGTGTGTGAACCTTCCACACCACATCAAGACATCCCAAGGGTGCAAAAACCTGGTTCTAGCACCCTCCCCTGCTACCTCGGGTGAGACCTCATTTCGTGCTTTGCGGGCTATTGCCGAAAGGGTCGGTAGCTACGAGATTTGTTTGGCTAAACAACTATTCTGAACCTGGGTCAGGCCCATAAGAGACAACAATTAGTTCCATTGCCGGGACCGGGATCTACCTAAGGGATGTCTGATGTCGAAACATTGGAATCCTACAAAGAAAGATCTTGAAGATTGGCTGGATCAGAAGCTTCACGAGTTCGTGGTTCAGGAAAATAGAAACTCGGAGATATCGAAGGAAGGGTGGTTGGATCGTTACATATACACAGATATCCATGAAATGTTGTTCGTAACATTCCCGATAGAGTTGTACAAGTGGATCGCGAGGTTAGCCAACAGTGTGGGAAGGTGTAAACTAGATCAACCTATTGTGTGGACTCCAGAATTGGTGCGCAGGTTAGAAGCATCCGAAGATCAAATCGCACGCGCAGTAGATCACTGGTTGGATTGGGTAATAGGAGGGTTTATTACTGAGTTTGGAATAGACACAACCGTGAGTTATAGTGAAGCAGAAAGGCGCTTTCTCCAAGGACCGCAGGGTAGGTACATCAAATCATTGAATACTTGGATTAAGATGTTGTTGTGTGAAAAACGGATTATGCACATTTATTGATGTCTGGCATAACACGGAGTGGAAGAGGCTACTGAGGAACCGAAGGATTAGAGAACAGTCCGCTAATTTCTATTTCACGGGAAAGCGGGGAGGAGCTCGCGAGGTTCTCCCCAAGAAGTGCGGTCTGGTTAATTAAGCAACACTTTCCATGATACCACCTTCGTCTACGCCATCACCTACTTCACCAACATCAAATCCATCTTCACCCACTCCACCTCCACCTCCTCCACCACTGAAGAGTGGGATGGAATGCGCAGTCAATTTGCTGGTATTTAAGGGTGTAAGAAATGAGGAACTAGTTCAGTTCTGGTTTGTGGTAAGGGTTGTTACGGAAGCCCAAGGCATAACGGACGATAACATAAAAAAGGTTACCCTGGTGAGCGTGCTGCAGGACCCCGCGTTGACATGGTATATAAAGTACTCAAGCGATCATCTGAATGTGGGAATAATGGCGATCCAGACGCATTGAACAAAGAATTTGGTCGGCCAAAATTAGAGACCTAGTCGATCATTGGGTTCAAGGAAATAACGACGTTAGCAAGTGAAACCCCGTGGGATTTGGATCAGAGATTAAAGAGCACAATCCGTGAGGCTAACATGACATTAATGGATGCACAACACTGCACGTGGTTTGTGGCATCATTGACACCACATATAAGGACTACGCTATCATAGCAAAAGATCTCAACCCAAGCCGAAGCATTAAAAACCGCGATGAGATTGCACGAAAACCCAATACAGGATCCAGGGTTGGGAGTTCAGCAAATCCACGCGCAACTACAAAACCTATGCTTAGAGATGCGAAGTTCGAAACAAGGACAGGCACCACGGTTAGAAGGGCGCGAAGAAGTATGGTGTATCAAATGTAAGGTCCAGGGCCACGATAAGGAACACTGTTCAATCTTTGCCAACTATGTGGTGGCAAGGGGACCAATACCATTGCGATCAGAGGTACAAGCAGGGCCAACCATGACGCTCGCACTCTGGTGCGTGATATGCCAAGAAGGAGGAAAGCATGCCATAGACAACTGTCATCTATTACAGAATTTGAGACAGCACCCCCCCAGCGGTTATTTTGCAACTTTTGTAGGATGGTGGGCCACGATGAAAGAAACTGTCAAAGTTACAAAATGTTGATGGATCGAACACCTGGTTATAGGATGTAGATGGAGGCACGTGGACAAGATCCTGCCACAGCAATAGCGCAGGGCGGATTCCAAGGACATGGATGAGGCCGAGGGGAATGGGACCTGGACGCAGACGAGGACAATTGATCTGCTATAATTGTGGAGGACTGGGGCACTATGCACATGATTGCATGAACCTGACCAAAACCTATTGCCCATACTGTTACCAATTCGACCACGAAGCAGTCGATTGTCCCACGCTAATTGCTTACATGCGGGAAAAGGGAGTGCTTCCGGCTACCCCCACTCAAAACGTCCAAATGATGAAGGCTGAACCACGCACAGAAGACCCTAACATGAATATGATGCTTAGAAGTGGTGCAACTATGGGAGAAGATAAAGGGAAGCGACTACAAGAGGATGCATGGGTTCACAAGGCTCTCGTGAAACAACCAGAGTTTGACTTGGAGCACAAAGGAAACATTTATGGAGGCCAAGAAGAACTTCGTGGAAGCTTCCATTTCAGGTAGCACGGATCAAACAAATTCGGAGACGGATACTTCTATGCTAACTACCTTCTTAAAGACATGCATGAAGCTACTCTAGGATACCAAAGCGATGAAGGGATTGCAAGAGTTAATAACTAGGTGCGCAAGATCGGACGAACCTCGAATGGTACGGAAGTTGGGCAAGCATGCGTTGTGAACGGGGCGGGAAATGTGGTTGACTGCCCAGATTGGGGACTATGAGATGGATCAGGTTGTTATGGACTTGGGGTTAGACGCAAATGTTCTACCTAAACAAACCTAGGAGCGCATGGGCAGGCCTGCACTACAATGGTCCCCTATCCAGCTGCGGATGGTGAATCAATAGAAGATCTTGCCTATGGGAAGACTGCAGGGAGTTATAGTAGACATCGACAGTGTAAGCACACTAATCGATTTTGAGGTCATAAAGATTGTGGATGGCAGTAACCCATATCCTGCATTATTAGGGATAGACTAGGCAATAGATATGAATGGAGTCATCAACCTAAAGAAACAAAAAATGGTATTCGAGAAAAAATTTCTCTGCATAGTGGTTCCACTAGACCCAGCCGAAGGAGCACGTTATACCGAGCCAGTTTGTAATGAGGACAATAACGATGAGCTGGATTGTATTTACCAAATCACCGCGCAGGATCAGAACCGAGTGAATTCAACCGCGAACGGATGAATTTCATGGGACCGTGACAGTTCTTGCACATCGGACTCAGATGAAGAGATTGAGCAGTGGCAGAACCGATTGCATGAGGTAACGACACTAAATTGTAATATGATGGTTAGATCACTACACTGTGCAACCATGGAAACAAGGGACAAGCCAACGGATGAGGATGTCATGCAGGCGATCGACCAGCGCGACATGATGATTATGAGACAAAGGCCACAGGATGACCCTGTGGAGACATCGTACGCAACGATTGTCCATGAATGGAGCACATGCCCAAAGATTCAGTGAAAGTGGCATGAATATCAGAAACAGGTACAAACAAGGGCTAGGGGGTAATCCCATTCGCCAGCAGCCCGTGACAAAGTCAGCAGGGGAACAAGGAGAAGTTCGCTCAGCGTTTTCTCGAGAAAACGACCCACAGGGAAATTGCAGAAACCACGGGTTCAATGGGCCTATACCAAAAGGGAGGCACAAATGACAGTGTCAAGAAGTAAATGGACAGGAGCCCAGACTAAGTGGGGCAACAAAAGGCCTCACGAAATCGAGAACCTATGGGCACGGCTCTGGAAGAAAAGCAGGCTAGTTGGGGAAGGAAGCAGCAAAATGAAAGGTGGCGACGCCCATGAAGGTCGCATGGGTCTACGCATAAGGCAATCAGGCCCAGTCGGGTATCCCTCAGAATGCGAACATGCCACGACCCTGCTATCATGGGTGCGCTCGCACCTACGGAAGGATACATCCCACATAATGACGCACAAAGAGATAATAGCTACAAGGACACTCGGAAGGTGCTCACAGCCTGGGCTAGCAAGGAAGTCTCGAAATTGCAGTAGGGGTGTGACCACCTGACTAGATATAGGAAGCACAGTCCCAACACCCTAAGCAGTTGAAAGAGGACGCGAGACTATAAATGAGTCTGCGGGAGGTTGAAGAGGCAAAAAGGTTCTCTATAGAGTCATATGGGCCACAACATTGCGATGGCACTCAGGTGACGGTGTCGCCATGCGGAAAACTCAAGAATTGACCGTTAACATCATTATTCCTGACAGGAGAGTCAAGTTATGTCAGGGAGGAGCGGGCGGTGGGCCATTAAGATGAAGTTTCAAGCTAGATATGAAAAGATCTATTGCCTAAACGATGTTAAGAAGCTGGAAGTGTAGGGAAGGGATTCATTCAAATTTACATGTTCATCTAATAACCTCTGGACGGCACTAGGATATTTGAGATTGGAACCAGTAACGACCAGCAAACACTCGCTACCAAGGTTTCCATGAGTACCATGGCAAGAACCCGAGCATAGTTCGCAGAATAACTATACTCAACCCAGAAGGCGCTAGATGAAGCCACCACGGTCCCTGAAGTCCCAAAATCCCCACGCAGACCGCGGTCTCGAAAAAATAAGCAGTCGATGGGGCCAGTCAGGATATTTCCAGGTTCAATAAGCTATCATGAGCTGAAAAGGGCAAAGCAATCACCACCAACCCTGAGGAGGACGATGAAGATTTGCAAGTTTTGATCGATAAGATTGACACACAAGATGAGGACGAAGAGGATGCTTTCTAAATCCCATCACGAGCCCCATATATTCCCCCGTGGATTGGAACGGTCAAGCTATCAAAGGATGTGGACGCTACAAAGGATACGCTCCAAACCCCGCTTCTTCCGGATGAGATAAGGTTTGATGGGCTACCACTGGGCCAAGTCCCCAGTATCAAGCTCGAAGACTAGGACCTTGTAGATAGTGACAAGTTCCCCGAATTGGCTGAAGACAAATTACTGCTGCGGAAGTGGTTACTAGGTGTGGAAAAGGCGGGGTTACTCAATCTAAGGTGGCTACCTCACTATCACTGCACAACCCTCACCATCTGTGTTATCTGACAGTTACTATATCTGGTAAATGATGTTCGTTAAGAGAAACTATTCTTCAACACAATTTTGTGGACGTTCTCCGCACTAAAATAGGTCCCACTTAGGACAATGGGAGGCTGAATGATGCCTATCTAGCCAAGAGACTTAATCGATATCTCATTCATGATAGATTGATTGATCGATTTGGCATCCCATCGGTGAAGATTATACCCAGTTACATTTCGGACCATAGACCCATATCCATTCAATGGAACCTCATTGATCACAGGCATGGTTATCCTTTTAAATTCAATCGGTTGTGGCTTGAGGATGAAATTTTCAATAATATGATCTGAGATTCATGGCTTTCTGTCGAGGATCGTCTGGAATCTTTCTTAGATTGTTTGTCGGTCCTTCCGAGGGGGGTTAAAAGATGGTAGCACGAAAAGATGAGATCCAACAGAATTGCTCCGAAGGAGATTAACAAGGAGTTGGAAAAATTATCTGTCTTTTTTAATGCTCCACATATGTCTCTAGCAGCGCAAGCTCAAAGAAGGAGCCGAATCTGATCACAACTGATTTAGCACACCAGATTACCCACTTTCTGGTAAAACGGAATGACCCCACAAACATAGCTGGCACAAGTAGCGATGCGGGTCGCGTCGAAACAATGAAGGCTAAATATAAGTTGGAGAAGTGGAAGCAGGGGTATGCAATAGCAAGCATCAAAGACCGAGGGGCGCGAATTTCTACCCAGTTACTAGGCGGTAAACTAATGACGAAATGTCATTCAGATGATGTGCAACTCCTGTATTGCGCTTGCGAAACAGTGCGCGGCACGGGTTTAGCTTGACTAGGCACAGTTCTTATGCGACGAATTTTTGAAAAATTGTCAGGAAGCACATGAAAAAGGTAAGACATTTTATTATGCATGGTTGCTACTATCAATCCTTTTGGTTGCAGGAGAACTGCCGCAGGGTAGCTAGTTTCCCAGCATTGAAGATAGCCTACCAGAAGTAGTGCAGTATACTTCGCTCTGGGCTGCAAAGGACGCAGCGAGGGCTTTTGACATCAGGGTTTCATGGACCTTCATGGAGGGTACTATTCGAACATGGATCGCTCGCCTACCTCGAATGTCTCCAACAATCTATGACACTTTGCACAGCACGACCTAGTTCAAAGCAGACATGCATAACTTATATATTCAGGCGCGGAAGGATCCGAAGCGAGCATGGGTCACGCTTCCGTTCATGGCAACAAACGATGCTATTTATGCGGTGTTAGCAACATGGCCCCCCGAATGGCGCGCACCGGCCAAGGCTGTACTAGAAAAAATGGCAGTGCAACAGCGTAAAAAGGGCCTCCAGCAGCGACTCACTAACTTGGAAAAAATGACCCGTCAGGGACAACAGCCAGCTTCGCAAAAGGAAGCACCCAAGGAAGTTCTAACCGAAGGAACCATTACAGATTAGGAAATGCCCTCGGACCATGATCTGCAATAGCAAAAGGAGATAAAGGAACGCATGGACCATCTTACCAAATCAAACCCCGTCAAGCGACCACGCAGCAAGGAATCACCGCACACACGCAAAAAGTCAAAGACAGCCAAAGCTTTGGAGAAGGAGTTTCTTGACAGCAACAACCCACCGAGTAATGTCCCTATTGATGCATTGACAGAACTGATCACCGAGCAGACAACTATTTTGGGGGAGATCCGAGCACAGTTGTAGGCACTACAAGTGTGATCCCTGGGCGGGGTAAGCTTATAATTAACCGAGGGCACAGTCGTAGTCGACCAGATGGTGCGTACCAATACAATGAACACCTTAGTGTTTCCAGCAGGTGATTTCTTGGGCAAAGTAGAGGGGGATGTGCGAATTTTGGGATTGAATCTGGCCACTCTTCCTAAAGAAACCTTATAGCAACTACAGGATGGGGTAACTACTGAGCTTCATGCCCAGGAAGGTCGCGCCCTAGAAACAATGATGGCACACAAGGAAAATCTGGAGTAGGTCAGTCTCCAACGAGGTGATTTGATCTCACACACCCAGGAAGTGGAACAGGCTGTGATGGCCGTTTGCAGCAAGGTCCCGGAATTAGCTATCCCAGTCGAAATTCCAACCACTAACAGGATTCATTGTATGGACACATGATTCCGTACGGCCCAAGAGGAGGCCATGAAGGCTCAATGGGAATTAAATCTACAAATTGTAGAGCTAAGATTGAAGGTGCATCCAGCCACACCACCATAAATTTGGGAGCAGTGCCGCGGTGAAATCCAAGCAAGATTGGAAATGATGAAGTGCGTTGTATGAGATTGCTCGGGACTATTAGATTAGTCCCTCCTTACGCACATCGCCCTCCAAGAAGACCCAACCATACAACAGGTAGAAATTGAGGTGTGGGAGTTGCAGCAGGCTTATGATACAATTCGAGGGACTGTGCAGATGGTCGCTATCATGTAGCGGTTGGCTAAAATGAAGGCGGCCTAGGCTCTCAAGACACAAGTTGACGATGTGTGGCAAAAGGAGGCAGTGCTTAAGGAATGCATTCAACCTTGGATTGATGAAGCATTTACGGCCTCCACCACCATAGAAGGAAAGACAGTGCACATGCAGGCAGTATGTGATCCCGGACAGGTAACTCCAAGTGATACGGATGCATTGGAGGCTCGCGTAGAACAGGTACAGTAGCTAGCGGTTGAGTGTGTTGCAAGCACAAGCGATGCACATAAATTGTTGAATGACCTCTACGCAAAGATTACCGCACCAGCCAAGTGACTCAAGACGAGTCACAATGATTGTGTTGGAGGACCGTTGGGTAGCAGAGGGCCCGCGTAACAGTGTTGGGGCTCAAAGCCCGCAATTTTGGGAAAGGTATGGTAAGGACTCCACGAAGTGCGAATCGTAAATGAGTCTAGTCAAAGGGTTGTTTGCCCAAAAATAATGTAAAATAGTAGGAAGTAAGTCAACTTTCCCATGGTCCGTGAACCATGGGAATGTATAAATAGAGCGAAGATCTATGGATAGAAGTCAGATTTTTGGCATGTACTTTTGGATCTGCAATGTAATGGGTTTTTGAAGAACGAATTCTTGAAGCATCTACAAGTCCGAGTCAGGGGTGTTGGTAGATAGATAGAGGCTCTGTAGTTGTGTGCGCAGAGGCCTAGTAGAAAGTGAATAAAGATAAGTTGATTCTAAAATTCTGTGTTAAATATGAATTATTGCGGATCTGGCTAATTAATGGTTGATATAACTATTTGATCTATGTGTGTATGCTTATGTTATGAGTTTATGTGAATCTATATCTTTTCTGGGTGCGCAAACTGGTTATTTTTGGTAAATGTTTGCCTAAAGAACATAAAAAGTAGATCTAATCTATAAACAATGCATTAATAAGTAGTAAGAATTTTCTTAGATCCGGATCTAAGCGAGGTCGAGTGGCGTGAAGCCACAAAACGGTGTGCGAACCTTCCACACCACATCAAGACATCCCAAGGGTGTGGAAACCTAGTTCTAGCACCCTCCCCTGCTACCTCGGGTGAGACCTTAGTCCGCGCTCCGCGGGCTATTACCAAAAGGGACAGTAGTTGTGGGATTTGTTTGGTAAACAGCCCTTCTGAACCTGGGTTAGGCCCATATAAGCCAACATTCACATTTGTCCCTATCTGGATGAAGCCAAAAAGTGTTGGATAACTATCCTGCTTCACCGTAGCGACTTACATCTGGTTACAGGAGACTCTCCCTTTCATCATTCCGGGGGCATGTAAACCAATCTCAAGCATAGTTTTTCGTTTCAAGCTTGCGTAAAAATGAAATTGAATCCAATCATAGTTTGTTTGTTTCAAGCTGGTGTAAACATGAAACCGAATCCAAGCATAGTTCCCTATGGTTCAAGCTTGTGTAAAAATGAACCCATTTCCATTCTAACGCTTGTGATTGCCATTCTATTAGCCTTTTCTACCAGATGAGCCTTGGTTGTTTCATTCCATCACCACCATCTCTTTGGCCGATCATACGCTTTCACTTAGTTGTTTTACCTTTTTTGAGGAACAGTTGTAATGAGTTGTCTTATTAGCCAGCCTCTTCACATAAATCAACATATTTTGAGAAGTTCCAACATCACAAGAACTAGTTTCTATCCTAGACACCACTCATTCCTCAAAATGGAGTCCTCTTTAAGCTTTTTTCAGACTATCTAAACATGAAAAGATTGACGAGCGCTTGTCTTTTCTAGCTCGTTAAAGGATTGGAAACGATATATCTCTTATATTATTTTACTCTTTTTCGGTTTTGAGGGATTATTTTATGAAAAAGAACTTGTGGAGTTTTCTTTTTGTCCCTTTTCAAACTCTCTAAACATGAAAAGGACAGAGTTATCTTCGTCGTTAAACTCGTTAAAAACATAAAATAGTGACAAACTTGTCCATCTAGACAAGACCGAGTTTCACCTTCGCTAGACTCGTTAAAACATCAAATAGTGATGAATTCATCTGAAGGGTAAGATTATACAACAAGCATATGTTATCCTCCTTAACCTTGATTAAAAATAAAGAGGTACTAGTTACCATGACTAGGGAAAATTGGAAAAAGGGGAAAACACTTTATGGTAGCAAGTCGTTGTTGAACATGACACTTTCACCTCATCACCGTGACTATTTGGGTTGGGTTATCTGCTTGATGGTTATCATACCTATGGTCTATCACATCACTTTTGTTTTGGGCCAATGCTGCCAATTCATTCAGACTATTTGGGTTGGGTCATTTAGCTTGATGGTTATCACATTGTTGGTCTATCATACCATCCATTACTTTGTTTTGGGTCAATGCTACCAATTCATCTTAGTGTCTCTAACATGTTCAAGAGAAGTCATTTAGTTCAAACTTCATCCTTTGCAATACCGTAAACCTTCATTTTCATGACCACCATTCCTGAACCTTCTGTCGCCAGTCGATTTTTCATCTCCAAAATCATTTACCTCGTTTCATGTCGTTGATGTGGGATACATCAAGGCCCTCCTGTGAGGAGTCGCTTCTTGTCGAAGTCAGCTCATTATCCAAGAAGTTGACTTAGAAACACCCCTTCAGTACCTTGAGGCTTGCATACATCAATGGCAGGTTTCACGCTTCTGGTGATAGGTTGACATCACTGGCCTTCGACCGAAAGACTTTGTATGGTGTTCGACATCAAATCATTTATTCACACCATGCGAAATGAAATGTAGTACCTTGAGGGTCATTATCATTATCGGTGATTCCTCTTGTGTCTGTTAACGGCTTACATCATTGGCTGGTAATCAGATGATGTCTTCCCATGTTTGACTTCAGATCATCTATTCACATGGTTAGACTTGTACTTGAGCGAAAGATTGAACAAGATTGAAGGCCATGAATCTAGTTTCATCCATCTGGGTTGCAATGTTTTCAGGAGTACCAAATCAAATGTACAATGGCCTTACATCCATGGTCATCCATTCATGGGTCTATATCTATAGACGACTATATTTGTACATGTGATGAAAGTTTATAAGCTGAGCATGGGTATGCCTTTCCTCAGCGAGTTCATGAGAAAAAATCAAATTATCATGATATATGTATTGTAATTTATGCATGTCATCTTTCGCTTTGAAACCTCCTCTCCGCATGATAAAGAATTTCACTCGACATACATATTTACGACTTCATGCTTTAGGGGGCAACTGTTACAGATCCATTTGGGCACATCAACCCAACTTACATATATGTATTATTAGGGCCCATCAAACCCTAATTCAGTTGTTACATGCCCTAAAGAAGTCAACCATCAGAATGCCTACCTTCTGAAGAAGTTCCATGAATGAAATCATTCAAACACTGCCTCTAAGAAGATCAGCGCAGACAGACCTTTATTAGGGTGCGTTGCAGTGCAGACCAGTACACTAACAAGGTGCACTGTAGTGCAGCCCAGTACACTAACAAGGTGCACTGTAGTGCAACCCAGTACACTACCAGGGTGGATCAGCGCAGGTAGATACACTACTAGGGTGCACTGTAGTGTAGCTAATACACTGTCAGTGTGCATTGCAACGCACTTGGTCCCTCTTTGTCCTGCGTTAGGCGAATTTGAGCGAATTTCCATGAGGGTTTGAAAGATTCCTTATCCATTGGATGCCTCTAGAAGTTTCTCAAGGCTATCCACTCCTTTGGGTTCATATTTGGATGAGGGAGGGAGTTAAGGAACATCAATCCCTTTATCCCTTCCTCCATGGAACTAAATCCTAAATTGGGAGAGAATTCATAATCACCATTAATGGCCTAACTTCCTTTGGTCACCTATAAAAAGACCACTCATCTAAGTGATCAGGGGCTGGCTAGGCTGGAAATCATTGAATTATAGGGAGATGCTGTTAGTATGAGACTTGAGTTGATTTCAAGTATTGTAATGATGTCAAAATGTCTTGCTTGTTATGAGGAGAGGATGGGACTGAACTGGAGGAGTGATGCTGAATCAAGCAAATTGGGTTGTAACTCTTCCTTTTACTAATAAAGTGTTCAAATCTTTTTTCATATGCTTGTATTGTCCATTGATGCTTTCATATGTGCATCATGTACTTGATTCCATGCTATGTTTAATCAATATATCATTATCATATGCTTTGATTGGTTTTTGTCTTCTGTCTGTGTGCTACTCTTCAAGCATATTAAGTACAGAAAGGAGCGACAAAATTGGTCAAGGAAGATAAGGAGTAAGTGGAAGCTACATGTAGGATTATTTACCTCTTATTTAATCTATTGGTCATATAAAAAGTAGAGAATTATTTGAACAGTTGTTCTAGACTTAGCTACTAGTCTAGGGGTTTAAGCGTTTATTCGTATACACTAAAACTTCCCAAAACACCTACATTTGTTCCTATGTCCCCTGCATCTGCACGAGCTTGCCTTCAATTGTTTTTGTGATTACGAAGGCCTCATCGATCCAAAGCTGAACATGCGCCTTCAAAACTGCTTCTTCGTGTCGCGCTGCGTCTACTTGCTCTTTCAGCGCTTTGGCCTGTTGCATTTGCGCAAGCCTCTGAGTGAGGGCCACCATTTGCACAGTCCCTTTGACGTTGTTGTACTGATGTATGTTCGGGTCCTCCTGCAGATTTGTGAGGACATCGAATGCTTCTTCTAACATTTTGGTGCAGTCTCTTACTGCACTATTGATCTCCTCCAGCCCTGATGTAATGGCATTGGCGCACTGTTCCCTCACCTCTGGAGGAGTTGAAGGTTGCAACTTCAACTGCAGCTCTGTGATTTGAAGGTTCAGCTCCAGCTGAACCTTAGCCATTTTCTCTCGCACCTCGCGCACCCCTATTGCTAATCTTTGGATGCGCGCCTCTGTTGGTGCTTCTACTAGGATGGCCAGCTCACGGACCATCTAGTAGGCTTCTTCAAGTACCTGCACCAATTGCCTCTTCTGAGACATGACCTCATCACGCTGCAAGCTCAACTACTCCATGTTGATCTTATGCTCACTCAACACCTACAATGTGCGGCTCTCCCTAGCCCACAGTTCTGCAGTAATCCCATCCTGGAGAACATAGAGCGTCTCCTATGGGAGCATAGCCATGTTGATCCCTAACCCCTGCAGTGTACTAACCATAGGCCGGTCGGCCTCATTTTCTGTAACTAGTGCCCCTTCTGGCAACACTATTGTGTTGGTTGTACGAGTGCGCAACATTTCCTCGACTACTGTTGTCCCAACTGTGAGGTTGCTCGAGAGGGTACCAACCTGAGGAGCGTGCACTTGCAACTCCTGAATCTGTGCTCGAAGGGCCCTCACACAATCTGATTCTCCGCCACGAAGTTCCGGAGGGCCTTTGTGATGATGTCGCGCATCGTCTCTCCTATATCATGCAGATCCCCCTCAATAAGTGTGATTGGGTCAATAGATAGCTTGGACACTTTT
The DNA here is from genome assembly GCA_000404065.3 of Pinus taeda. Taxonomy (NCBI): domain Eukaryota; kingdom Viridiplantae; phylum Streptophyta; class Pinopsida; order Pinales; family Pinaceae; genus Pinus; species Pinus taeda. The sequence goes on from APFE030663214.1 coordinate 157,373, forward strand.
ACCTTCTTGCGCGGCCCCGTTTGCTCACTCAGGCATTGGCGCAATTGTGTTGACATTATTTGTGGGTCTGCGCCACCCTCCTCTTCCTCTGTTTCCATCTCTTTCTCCTGCTCAAGTGAAGGCAACTTCTGGCCCTCGCGTGCCTTCTTTGCTACTGTTGCTACGGCCTTTTTCTGTTCTGTTGTTGTCTACGTAGCGTCTTGCGCTTTTGCTGTTGTTGCTTCTTTCTGTCTTTTTTCCACCAATTGGGCCACGCGTAGTTTGGCCTCCTCCTTTTTTTTGCGCAGCAGATTTTTTCCAGCGCAGAGATGTCTGGAGTGCACCACTCTAGTGGCCATATCTCTAGTATGTAGAAGATCACATCATCTGTTGCTATATAAGGTAGTTCGTTCCATTTCTTGGCAGGGTCCTTGCACGCCCTGAGATAGATGTGATGAAAGTCCGCTTTAAATTCTACAAAACTTTGTAGGCTATTGTAGACAGTGGGTGATAACTGTAGTTTGTAGTTAATCCTCATTCTGATGCTCATCTCCATGAACACCCAAAATATTTTGTTGTCGCGGATCCTGTTTGCATCCTTAGTGGCCCACAATGAAGCGTACTTCACGGCCTCTAGGGACCTTGCAATTGTGGGAAACTGGCTGTCCTCTGGAAATTCCCCGGCCACTAGCACTATGGACAACAGAAGCCATGCATAGTGGAAGGTTTTTCCTTGTTCCCATGCCTCGCGACAATTTTCCAGGAACTCCTTGCATAAGAATTCAGACCAGTTAAACTGGACCCCTTCTGTGCACTGTTCAACAAGTGCCACCACTAGTGCGGGCACCTCGTCTGCGCGACACTTCCACGTGAGCTTATTTGCCAGTATCTAGGTCACAACTTTAACTACTTTGTTGTTGATGTTGGAGATTGCGTAGCCCCTTTTCTTCTTCTGCAACTTGCATTTCTTTTTCATGGCCTCCGCAATGGCCAAATCACTGCTCTTCCCCTCCGAAATGTCTGCAGGGTCCTCTCCTTTACAAAGGAGCCAGGTAATTTGATGGATTAGGTGGTCCGTGATGGGGATGGGCTCCTCCAACCACAAACACCCACCATGCACCAGGCATAGCAGCTGCCTGATGATGAAGATAGTTGTTGGGGTGCGATGGTAATGCGGCACCAAGAGCAAGTTCAACAACCCTACCTTTTTGACTCCCGTAACCAATTATGCCACTCGAATTCTATAACTCCCTCAGTAGTGTTATGTTTCAGCTTCATGAGCTACGTGGCCTCCAACTGAGGGAATTTCTCGTGGTTAGTGAGATCATAGTCTTCGAATTTTAAGCTCGGTACCCTTCCCAAGTGCGTTCCTTCAAATATGATGTCATTTGGAAGGAGCAGAGTCTACAGAGAGATCTTGCTCTCATCGAGGTCCTTGGGCACCTTTGCTTTCCATTTCTGCAGGGTGACATATGCGGGTAGCTTTGTTGGAGGGTGCACAGCCTCAGTTTCTTCCTCCTCGTCCGTTTCCAAGTTAACCGCTTTCCCTTTTTCCTCCATTGTTAATTTGGTTCGCAGCAGGTTTCGGGGAGGGGGGGGGGGGGCACACGCACTAGAATCATTGGTTGTTTGTCTTTCTTCGGTCTCAGTGTCTGTGGAGATTTAGGGATTTCCGCTACAATCCCAATGCTCTCAGGGGCATCTTCTATGGTCATGGCCTGTGCGGAGTCTTTGACGGTCATCTCTGCGATTTCCCTGGCTTCCTCAGACACTGCCATCTTGTTCGTGTAGAAATCTCTCAATTGTTTACTCAGGTGCTCAACCAACGCTCTCCACAGGACACACAAGGCTCAGTTCGGAATACGCGGGGCGCACGACAACTCAATTCGCAAATGACCAAGTGTTGTTTGTTGGGTAGCCCTTTGTATTTTATAACGCCTTTTGAATTTGAATTCGACCGTTTCCCCCAAATCAGGTCCATTAATGCTCCCTTGGCGGCAGATTTGACCAAATCTTGCCCATAAAGCTCGTTTTAAATGCCCACTGCCCACACCATTTGGTCTCAAGTAAAGCATCACATTGTGAATAGTGACTACGACGGTCACTTTCCAGCCAACCCGCATGGTTGCGCAACCCCCCTTACACGGTCATGGACTTTGTGACACTTTCCTTCTGCGCGCACCCCCGACATCGCGCAGCTCTCGAGCAGAGTAGTTTATATTCCCGCACCTCCTTGCAACTGCCGGAGCGCTAAGACTATACTTCCCATGGCTGGTCAGGTGGTTGCACCACCTGTATAGGGTTCCAACTGGTCATCCATCACTTTCCTTGGAGAAAATCTGCCTTTTATTTTTACTAGCTGTGTCACGCGCTTTACCGTCTACAGTGTGCCATCATGGGTGATCCTTCTCGCAATATACGGTCCAATCCAAGGCATCAAACTAATCAACTCTTAGCAATAGTCCCCAATTTCGTCAACGTAATCCTGCCCACTCTGTTTTATCACCCTGGTTTTTTTTTATCGAGAAAATCCTTCTTTATTTCATCCTCAAGCTTCTTGACTTCCACTTTTACCAGAGTGCTTTTCTCCCTTAACCACACCCTTTCTTTCACAAGTTCTTGGAGCCTAAGATCACCCTGTCAGATTTCTTCCTCAAGTCCCATATGTTCTGCTTTGTCCATCTATGCGATTCCTTCTTCCAAGGCTCCGCGTATCGTCATATCTACTGGTGCTGCTATGTGCAGACTAGGCTTACTGCGCGGTATTGGAACTACAATGTTTGCTCCATAGGCCACCGTAGAAGGCATCTGCCCTGTCAGTTTCTTGCACGATGTCCTATAAGCCCATAGAACTGCTGGTACATGCAGGTCCAAATCACTATGTTGTGCATTTTATACCTTGTTCAGTGCTTCACACACTCCATTAAAGGCTTTTGCGTGGGTAACCTTCTGCATATGCGTTCTTTCCAGACTTCGTCGTCCCAACTTGAGGGATCGTTCTCGCAATTATCTCGCCAAAAACTGCTTATTGCCCGTGTTTTTGAACACGAATTCCATGTGCATCTGCGCATGTTATGTACCATATGCCTGTACCCACCTGGACAAATGCGTGTGCTAATAATCTTGTTCATCATACTTGTCTTTTAGACACATCTGAGGCTTCCCAAATTGCATGTACATCATTCTCCTACATTCACGCCAGTCCTCAAAGCTTCCTTGGTGCATACCTCACCACCTCGTGGTCGTAGCGCGTAGCCCCCATTTCAAGGCCTTGAAACGTTGTTGTTCCAACACCTCTCTTTCAAATTTGTTCAGGAAGGCATCTACCTTGCCTAACCCATCATACATAGGCATATCCCTTACTTTCATTGATACGAAGCGTAACGATCTTGTGATCATGTCATAGTTCAGCGTGGTTACCTTGTGTAACTGATCCTGCCATCGCTCTATCTCTTCATCTGAATCCGACGTATAGGAGCTTTCACGCTCCCATGAGATTCGCCCATCCTCGGTGGAATTTACCCAGTCTATCTCTTGCACGGTTATCTCATAGTTGTAGTCTGAGTTGTCGTTGCTTTCATAGTTGCGCACTGGCTCCATGTGGCACGATCCTTGTGCAGGGTCCAAAGGTATGACTACGCACATAGGCTTTTTCTCAGAAATCATCTTGCGCTTCTTCAGATTTATCACCTCATTCATGTCAGTGGCCCAATCTATTCCTAATAGCGCAAGGTAGGGATTGTTGTCATCAGCAATCTCTATCACTTCAAAATCTACCAGCATGCTTGCTCCTTCAATATCCATGGTGATTCCCTACAATTTTCCCATAGGTAGGATCTTTTGTTGGTTTTCCATTCGCAGCTGGATATGAGACCATTGTAGTGTAGGCCTTCCCATGCGCTTCATGTTTGCTTCGGCAGGACATTCGCGTCTGATCCTAAATCCATAATCACTTGGTCCATCTCATATTCTCTAATTTGTGCAGTTAATCTCATTTCTCTTCCCGTCCTTGTCGCATGCTTTCCAATCTTCTAGACTACATGGGGTTCTCCTGGCACAGTCCCAACACATTTATTTATGAGTTGTTGCAAACCCTTTACAGCCTTGTTGTCGCGCAATAACTTCATGCGTGTTTCTAGGAACGTCGTGAGAATTTATGGGTCCATTTCTAGCTCCAGTCTATCTTTGCTTCCTAAAGTGGAGGCATCAGCGAAGCTGTTCCTATCTTCCATGAAGGTTTCCTTAGCGTGATCCAAATCAAACTCTGGTTCTTTTGTCGGAGTTGAATCCACATACTATCTTCAAGCTGCTTGCCTTTATCATCCCCTGTCGCAATTCCACTTCAGAGCACAATGTTCACGTTAGGGTCTTCCTCGCTCAACTCAAACCTCATCATTTGCAGGTTCTAAGTTGGGGGAGGTTGGAGCGCTCCCTTGTTGCGCAACTGCGTTATTAGTGTGGGACAATCCTCTGTCTCATGATCAAACAATGTATAATACAAGCATGATGGATGCATCAGATTTGTACAATTACAGACATAATGTCCTGACCACCCGCAATTGTAACATATCAACTGTCCACGACCTCTTCCAAGTCCTCCTCCACCTCGGCCTCGTTCGCACCCCTGAAATTCGGTTCGCGCCACTCCTGTGCTCTGGTCAAGGGGTCATTTTTCGGCCTGAACTCTATAGGTGGGAGTGCTATCTATCATCAGTTCATAGCTTCTACAGGTGCGCTCATCGTGTCCCATTGATCTACAGAAATTACAGAATAATTGTTGTGAATTCTTCGTGTACCTCTGCAATAAATGGTAGCTGTCCATAGCATGCTTTCCTCCTATTTGAAAAATCACGCACCACACCGTAGGCATCGCGCTAGGTCCTGCTTGGGCCTCCAGTCTTAATGGGATCGGTCCTCCTCTCGCGAGGTAATTCACGAACACTAGGCAATGGTCCTTGTCATGACCCTGACCCTTACGTTTAACACACCATACCTCGTCGTGCACCTCCGGGCGAGCTGTCCTGCCCTGTTTCAGACTCTACATCTCAAGACACAAGTTTTTCAACTACGTGTGGATCTACTGAACTCCCAGGTTAGGATCTTGTATTGGGGTTTCATGTAGCCTCATCGTGATCTCCAAGGCCTCTGCCTGAGTTGTCAGCCTCTGTTGTGTCAACGCGTTCCTTAAATGCAACATTAGCGATGCTACAAACCATTCGCGGTGCTGTCCATCCGTCAAAGTCATGTTAGCTTCACGAATTACGCACTTTAGTCTCTGATCTAATTCCCAGGGGGTCTCACCTGGTAGCATCGTGATATCCTTGAACCCAATGATCGACTGCACCTTTGAATTCGGCCTGCTAAATTCTCTGTTCAACGCGTTTGGATGTCTGCAATCCCCGCACTCAGATTATCATTAGAATTCTTAATATACCAAGTTAGTGTGCGATCCTGCAAAGCACTGGACAATGTCAGTTTCTTTATGTTGTCGTTTATAACTCCCTGCGCTTACCATACAGGTTTTATCACAAACTAAAACAGGTTCGGATCTTCATTCCCTACTCCTTTGAACACTGACAACTTTATCGCACTTACCATATTGACTCGCGGTGGCGGCGGAGGTGGTACGGGTGAAGATGGGGGTGAAGGCGATGAAGCTGGTGGTGGTGTGGGTGGGGGTGGTATGCGTGGAATCCTCTGCCTTATCAAATTGATCTCACTTCTTGGTGAGACCTTTGTGAGCTCTTCCTCATTCCCTCACGGAGATGAAATCAAGGGGCTTGTTTCTAGTTTTGCACTACCTTCGTTTATGTAAATTCTCCCACTTCACGTAGCCCCGAACATCAATGTATTCACATAATCCTCTTTTCACACAGTAGCATTTTAATCCAAGTGTTCAGAGACTTAACATACTTACCTCACGGTCCTTTGAGGAAGTGTCGCTCTACCTCGCTATAGCTGACTGAAGTATCTACTGCAAACTCAGTAATGAATCCTCCTATAATTCGATCGAGCCAGTGATCAACGGCGCACACGATCTTATCCTCCGATGCTTCCAATCTGCACACCAACTCTAGGGTCCACACAATAGGACTGTTGAGCTTGCACCTTCCTTGACTATCTGCTAGCTTCGCAATCCACTTGTATAGCTCAGTAGGGAAAGATGCGAAGAAAATTTTGTGGATCTCTGTGTACAGGTAGCAGTTTAACCACTCTTCTTTCGATAGTTGTGGATTCCTGTTCTCCTACGCCGCGAACTCATGAATTCTCCTGTCTAACCAACCTTCAATTTATTTCTTAGTTGGATTCCAGTGATATGACATCAGACATCTCTATGTAGATTCCGGTCCCGACAACATAACAATTTTTTGGCCTGTTGGAGCCTCACCCAGGTTCGGAGTTAATTAGTTAAACAAATCCTTGTACTACTTGCCCTTTTGACAACATTCCACGGAGCGCGGATTGAGGTCTCACCCGAAGCAGTATGGGGGGATGCTAGAACCAGGTTTTCGCACCCTTGAGATGTCTGAGGGGTTGATTTAGTCCTATTGTGAATGCCTTTGCACATGTTACTTCGCACACTCCCGAGGCTGGTGAGGTCTTCGCACCCTAATATATTCACCTTCGCACAACCCTAACCAGGGGTTATGGGGCTTTCCCGCTGCTAGAGCAGCGATCTACACTATTTCCCTAAGTCACATTGAGGATCTTACTTATCTTCTTATGACATTAGTTATCTTCGCATAAACATATGCCTTATATTATATTCACTTATTCAACATATTTATAGAAGTTCGCGAAGTAAGTAAATAATAAACTTGCAATTCATACCCAATAATACATAAACCAGGAAAATATACACAAAAATATGATAAAATTCTCTTTAATAATGCTTCCCACGGTTACAGACTAGACTTGCCCTGCGCACTTAGCTACAGGGGTCCGCGCACTCAACTACAGACTACTAGGCCTCTGCACACTCAGCTGCAGAACCTTCTCTTATTCTACGACCTAAAGACACAACTCCACACTTCGACTCAAGGCTTCATCGATTTCTTAGATAGATGTCTCTTTACACTTAGAGCCTCACTCTATTTATACAATCCCATGGTTCGTGGACCATGGGTAGATCTCCTAAATCGACATTACATTACAAAAGTGAGGGTGGACAATCCTATAACTCTATTACAACTTCGCGCTCCACGCCCTTAAATTGCAGAGTCATTACAATGGACTTAGTCAAAACTTGGGCTTTAAGCCCCAAAACTTGCCTTGGGGGGATCCCACGCCCAACATATATAAAGAGGGGAAATGCCATGACCAACTAAAGGGGTAAACCAAAGGACGAGTGAGGCTACTAGAGGTGAGCCAAGGAGGACACTTGAGACCATATCTAAATGGGAGTTGTAGAGTCAGCATTCAACTGCCAAGGAAGCAAAAGGATAGTCTAGAAATGGAGCATTAACAAAAAAGGAAATAATACCATGGAAGGATTATAAACTAGAGATAATGTCAACGCCCTTAAGAATTTTCAGTATGATTTGCCACAACCCTGCTTTAAATATCTGCTTCAATAACCATTTCATGCACAATAATTTGAATTGGAAAAGGAAACAATGACACCAACTCAATAAACCATGGAACCAAATGCTCAATGCCTTGTGGAATGACAAGTGAGATGGCGAAGCAAAAGGACAGGGCTTGGATGAAGCTCACAGAAGTGGGTCGGTAAGTGCCCATAGAGAAAATTACATAGGAACTCAGAGGGGACAATGGATAGAGCAAACCAAAACTCATACCATTCAAGAGTGAGTAATAACACCGGGAGGCAGGTAGTGAAAGGTGGAAGAATGCAATTAAGTTCCACACAAGCCAAGCCATGGTAGGCCTAGTGATCCAACTTATAATCAATGTCAGTGGCACAATTCATGGTGATTCACGCTGCCAACAATGCACTCGCATAGGACTCCTCAAGCATGGTGATTAATAAGACATGGTTATGGGGGCATACTGCCACATCCCCTAGTCACTTGGCTTGGTGGGGTAGTGGCAGTCTACTCGCCCCCTTTTTGCAATCCCATCACCCCATCTGGGAATCTTAAAACCAAAATATTAAAATAAATCAATTATTTTTTCCTTAATTTAATAATAAAAATCAATCTCAATAAACTCTAAACATCAACCTTGTTATAATAATAATAAATATTATATTTATAATAATCAAAGGATCTTAACTAGCAGTTTGGTGAATAATTTGTTTCCTCAACTGCTTGGGTTCAAGTCTCCAAAGACATGTTGTAATTGGCCCTTGAGTGGAATTTATGAAATAGTTGTAGTTGTTGTTGTAGTGGTAGCCAAATTGATCAAAGATATTGATTCTCCAAAATTTCTCATTCCGGTTGAAAGAATAAAATTATATATAATATATATATATATATATATATATATATACTAATATATATATATAATATATATATATATATATATATGTATATATATATATATATATATATATTATATATATATATATATATATTATATATATATATATATATATATATATATATAATATATAATATATATATATATATATATTCCATACAAAAAAACATGTTTTGGTCCTTGAGGGATTGTTCAGACTCAACAATAAGGCTCAGAGTCATTGCAACAAAGCTCATCATGTCACTTGCAAGAATTGAACCTAGGTGGGGAGGATAACAATCATTTCTCTCCATATTTTTGGTCCTCGAGGGATTGCTCAAACTGAATTCTCGCAAGTGACATGATGAAGTTTTTTGCAATGGCTTCGAGCCTTGTTGTTGAGTTTAAGTAATTCCTCAAGGACCAAAACATGGGGAGGAATTGTTTTTACCCTCAACCATTGGGGGGAATGATTGATATCCTCCCCGCCTAGGTTCAATTCCTACAAGTGACATGATGAGATTTATTGCAATAGCTTTGAGCCTTGTTATTGATTCTGAGCAATTCCTCAAGGGCCAAAACATGGGGAGGAACAATCGTTATCCTCCTCACCTAGGTTCAATTTCTGCAAGTGACATGATGAACTTTGTTGCAATGGCTTCAAGCTTTGTTGTTGTGTTTGAGCAATCCCTGAAGGACCGAAACATGCATACTCCTCATATCAAATATAAAGATATTTCTTATATTAATAATAAATTATTATTATTCAAATAATGATGATATTTAGAGTTTATTGAGATTATTTTTGATTTATTAAATCAAGGAAAAAAGTAATTTGTTAACTTTAACATTTAGTTTCAAGGAAGGGATTAGAGAAAACTTATCTAAATCTCTATAATTATTTTTGTTTGTTTGTTAGGTAATGTGAGTCTTGAGATGACTGGCACGCCTAACTTGTGGCTTGAGTAGCCACAACCTAGGGGCATATAAGTCATTAAAATCACCCAGGGATCACACCTAGCTTGGTCCACACTAGCTCCTAGCATCACTGGAGTTTTTCCCATGGGTTTTCGAACTAGTGACCTTTTCACCGCATAGTGCCTTAATATAACACCCTCTAATCATCTGTTCTATGCCCCATGGGCTTAAATTTCTATATTTTCAATGGCTTAACAAGTTATGAATTTATGCCTGTAATTATTTGTTTTTTATTTAATTTAATTTTGTGTTATTTAAGATGGGTTGACTTGTATTTTGTAAATGTTTTTAATGTAACATTATGCTTTTTAGTTCATGACAGCTAACACCTTACTACTTTTGATTATATTCCTCTCCATTCACTTTCAATTCCCACAAGTGACATGATGAGCTTTATTGCAATTATTTTGAGCCTTGTTGTTGACTGTGAGCATTCCGCCGAGGACAGAAACATATGTAACCTCATATGGAATATCTCTCTCTCTCTCTCGCTAGAGAGAGATTAACTCTGATGCTCCACATCCCAATATGGTGGAGAAGTTGTCATGAATAAATAAATGAACTAACAAACATAGTGTTACATAAAAAATAAAAAAATCACAAGCCAACCCCATCTTAAACAACACAAAGATAAATTAAATAAAAAACAAATACTATTAGACATATACATGCATGTATGCATTTGACAATATTTAAAAAAGAATAAACAAGTCTAGATTCATCTTAAACTTGGATTTATCAACACATAGATGGATGAAATTGGTTAATGTGTAACTTTTTTTTAATACGAAGGAATTAATACGTGACATTGAATGAAATGAGAAAAAATTTACACATTAAGAAATTTGATCTCTCTCGGTACTTAATAGATTCGAGTTAAAGATGGATGTAGGCTGATGAGTAAATAAAGTTAGTGAAATTAAATAGAAATGGAAATGAGAGATTAAGAAGAAATAAGTAGATGCAAAACAAAAAAGAAGACACTGAATGCGATAAAGATGATAAAGTATGAAACAACGAGAGGATAGATTGATAGTTTGATGAAATTGAACATGAAATAATGGATGGAGGGAAAATAAATAGATTCAAGACATGAAAGAAGAAGAGGAGTATCAATGGTGATAAATGTAGAAAAGAAACCCCAATATAGGGATATGCCATTATAGTAAGACAACTTATAACATCATATACTTAACCATTGCAAGTCCATTACATGAGTTGGCTTGTTAAACCTCCTTTAATCATTAGACTCTAAGAGGCCTTAGGGTCAATCCTACATGTAGTTGTGTTGGACAATGTGCTTTGAATAGGTGTTTAATGATGGGACATAAGCTCTCTCCATGGCTACCCAAACCCTTAATTGCTTATTATTAGGTTATATACGACAAACCAAGGGATATAGATCAAAGTAATTGTGGAGGTCAAACCACTTAATGGAAAATGCATTGTAACAATTACAAGCCAAATATTACTTGCAATGCATGCCACCTAAATCATTGACGAGTTAGTCAACAAGTGGGAGATGATATTATCACATTAATTCAGGGGTTTCTACCCTAAAGTTAGCCTTTGTATTTTCAAAGCTTCTGGTGCAGATAGTGCCTTATATACAATCTATGCCTCATAACAATTGCATGTGTGTTTAAGAGCTTGATAATTAAACAATGAGTTAGGAAAATAAGAAGCTAAAGAAATAAATGCTAGGACACATTCAAGCTAGATTCACCAAACAATGGAGAGAAGTTAGTTACCCACAATGTGGAGCCAACTTGAGAGCTTTGAAGAGTCACTAAGAGTGAAATGAACAAACTATGAGCTTTTGAGATGTTATATGTAAATTATGTACTTGTGCAATTGCCCCTTAATTGTATTATGATTTTGTGAATGTGTGAATACATATTAATTAGTGATATTATGTGAGACCAAGAAGTCAAGGTAATTGTGCAAAGCTTGTGAGAGTTGGGCATACCATGTCCTAAATACATCTAATGGAAATTCCCTTGCGTTATCACTAACAATGGTATATGATCAAATCATTTTGATAGCATTTCCTTATCTTTAGTTTACAAATTTAAATCTAACACAAATTAGAGCCAACTGCAAATCATTGCCTTTTCAACAATATATGTCAATTTAAAATTAAACATCATATTCCCCAAAAAAAGCTTTCAAGGGTAGAGTTTGATATGCCATTTGAAAGATGTTTGCTTGAAGAATAAGGTCTCTCAAAGGAGAAAAAAAAACACGAGCCCTAAATGCCATGATTGTTATGAAATTAATGCTCATATGACAACTAAAAAAAGGACATAAGTTGCTCCAACCTCAAAACGTTGACAAAGATCCTTACCCCTCCTTATGAAGCAGGAGACATAAATATCGATTCAATCATGTCAAAAGATCCAACCCCCATACATTTTATTACAATTGAAAACACATAAAAAAGAGAATAAAGATATAAAACAAAACATTTACCATTTTTTCAATTTTTAAAATTATTTATATTAATTTTAGTAATTCAAGATACTTTCTTAATCACCTTCCATAAAATAATTTCAAAACACTACTCTTCCTAACCCAAATTATAATATACATATCCTTATACATATTTTTGCTTTTTATCCTAATTATCTTTCTCTTAAAATTCCAAAAATAATTATGATTGATTAATCTCATTCCAATACCATCAAAAATAACATAAGAAAATCAACCCATTCTTTCTTTCTTAAATCTCAACTATAATCTACATTGTCCTCTTCTTAAATATTGATATTTTATTTTATTTTATTTTTTAAATTTTCATATTTTTTTAATAAACCGTTTACCCATTTTTTCCCAAACACTACTATCTCATGCCCTAACTACAATATACGTTATCCTATATTGAAATTCTTTATATTAGTTATTATTGTCGGGATTCAACTGCGAAATTCTTTATATTAGATATCATTTTCGGGATTCAAGTGCGTTAAGTAAGTCATTCATCTATGACCATTTCCACGAGAGGATTCTTTATATTAGATAACATTTTCGGGATTCAAGTGCGTTAAGTAAGTTATTCATCTATGACCATTTCCATGGGAGGAAGTCGTAACTGACTAATTTCTCATGATTTTTGAAATTCTTTATATTAGATATTATTGTTGGGATTCAACTGCGAAATTCTTTATATTAGATATCATTTTCGGGATTCAACTGCATTAAGTCATTCATCTATGACCATTTCCATGAGAGGTAGTCATAACTGACTAATTTCTCATGATTTTTGAAATTCTTTATATTAGATATTATTGTCGGGATTCAACTGCGAAATTCTTTATATTAGATATCATTTTCAGGATTCAACTGCGTTAAGTAAGTCATTCATCTATGACCATTTCCATGAGAGGTAGTCATAACTGACTAATTTCTCATGATTTTTGAATAGTCCACTTAGCACTCATTGAAAGGTGAAAAAGTGGGATTGAAACTAGTGAAATAAATCACATAGCGTCAATCATCACTTCGAACTATGACCATTTCCATGAGAAGTAGTCATAACTAACTAATTTCTCATGATTTTTGAATAGTCCACTTAGCACTCATTGAAAGGTGAAAAAGTGGGATTGAAACTAGTGAAATAAATCACATAGCGTCAATCATCACTTCGAAGGCTTGCACCCAGTAACCAAGACTTCTCAGGAGGTCACCCATCCCAGATCGCCTCTAGCTCAAGCGCACTTAACTGTGGAGTTTTCCCCACAATCAAACCCACTTATCTTACTACACCATTTACAAAACCTTAACAAATATTATACCTCATCAACCAATAAAATATAATTCCATTCCTAATAACTTATTTAATAATAATAATAAATCAATCTCATTCCAACCCCATTAAAAAAAAACCAACGTAAAACTATCACCACATTCTTTCTCGAACACTATTCTTCTAAATCCAAACTAAATACATTGTACCCTTAAACATGTATGTTTTTTATATTATTTTTTTTCCCTTCAAGATTTTAGAAAAAGTTCGTGGTGGGCCAATGTCATTCCAAACAGATCCAAAAGCAAAAAAGCAATGGAAGATCATCAATCCTCCTCCCTTTAAAATGCACAGCAAAACAATATGACTTATAAAAGAAATGTAACATATTTATTTTATTAAAATATAATTTAATAATTTAGTTTTTTTTGTTATATTGGAAAAGAAATAAAATAAATTAACATAGATTAGTTAGGCATAACTTTTTAAAATTACCTAATTTTAAAATAAATTTATACCCAAATCATTTTAAGCCGTCCTTTATTCTGAGACATTGTATAAATTTTATCCACTCAGTAAAGCGAGGGCATTTTATAGAAAACCCCGGGCCTGCAAAAACTCTCGGGCAAGGTTGAATACGTTGCAAAAATATCGGGATCCTCGCCTGCCCCGTGGGTTGAATCCGTGACCAGTCCCTCCACTTGAAGCAGGTTTTGGGCTTGAAGTGGCACTGGCAGCGTTCAGATCTGTAAACTTTGCTCAAATTTAGTTTTTTTGCTGGCGACGTTTTGCCTGCGGAATCTATTCTGGTGAGTTGGATTTCGATCTCTTGGCCTCCCCTTCATTACTCTTTTTTCTTAATCGCCATGTTAGGGGAATTTATCGCGGGGCCGAATAAATTTCTGTGATAATTCGTCAGAGAAGACTGTTATTGAGGTTTAAACTAATAAATATAATGCAACATAATTGTAACTTTTTGTTTTGGGATTTGTTTTTGAATAACACAAATGGCGAAGCACTCACAGGATCTCTTTTAGTAGAACATGATATTCCGTGCAATGGAATTTTTTGGTTTGAAATTTCTGTAATATAACACAAGTTTGTAGGATGGAGTTCTTTTTCCGACATTTAAAGTGAAGACGACATAACATTATGCTGGATGCCATTATTTTTCTGAGATATAATTGAAAATTACATAGCAGTAAGTAGGTTGCAAGTTCTGTTAAGAGATAAAATTTAACATAACATGACAACAGTTGCCATTATTCGTGGAATTTGAAGCACATTTATGAGTGCATTTTAGTGATGTACGACAGGTCCAGATCTGAGGGGCTGTTTTAGATTTGGACCAAAATTGGCAGACTCGGTTTGGAGAACCACTCAACGAGGCCAGAGGTGTAAGACTTCGACTTGGATTTGGCAGAATCTCCAAATAAAAAAGGAAAAATAACTCAATTTTTTTTTAAATATCATTGATTTGGAAATGTTCAATGTTCACACCATGCAGATTATTGGTATAAATTGTCTTATCAACATATCCACCGAGTCTTCTCTTGGGTGAAATTCGTTAACAAATGTTCGAACTGAGATCCTGTTAGTACCAGAATGCAAAAACTTAAATATGCATCCATTTTCCTTGGACTTTGATAACTGAAAAAGGCCTAGATTGTTTTTATCTAGATTGCAGAGTTGAGATCCATGTTCAATGGAGACCAATTTGACGAAGAGTGGGACTTTCTTGTGGTTCCTGGGTATTGAACTAGGGACCTCTGCAGTCAAACTTGCTGTGAAATCTCTACAACAGATTTTGCAAAGTTGAACCTCTCTCTTCCGGGGCAAAAGCCTTTTGTCAAATCCCTCCAATAATTGCACATAACCTATACTAGTGATGGCAGCGAGATAACGTCTGTTTATACTATATAGAACTATATCAGGGTTTGGCTGAAGTCCCTAGTTTGTGTTGGTAAGCACAACTATGTGTCGTGTTAAGGCCTGTACTGCCATTGCGAATACAATGACTTAACAGACATTGAAATCGCAAGATATTTTGGCCATTGGGACCCATTGCACCACGCTCATATTTTGACCTGCTCCCAGTATATTTGGCAATTGCTTATCGATGGATAGGTTTAGCTTGTGGACATAGATGGTCCATACACCAAAATTAGTGTATTGGGAAGTTGCCAGTCAAAGTTCATTTCAGTTGAATTTTGAAATTGTGATAACTGGTTTGCCATTTGCACCTGTCGTATCAATCTTGTTTGCGGATCCTTTTGCAGTAGGATTGGTCATAAAGTAACTGAGTTTAATTTTTAAATCCTATACTACATAACAATAACATATACCCTGTGGTATGGTATGCAATTTACAAGTAGAAGGTTATGTGTCCAAAATCATTGGTGGTTTTTCAAAGTTTGTGATGTACGAGAGCACGCAGTAGAAAACTAAAACACACACAAATGAAGCAAGGGACACTGGAAACATACTCCAATCCAGACTCCATAGTCTCTGCTTTCCATCATCTACCTGCAAAGATAAGCAGTGGTCAAAGTCCATATAAAGGAGTAGCTATCCACCAGAGTGCATGGTTAACCAACCACTGTATCTGCTGGTTCTGTACTAAATTCTTATCGTACATGGTTCATCAACCATTCTTTCATCGCAACACTGTATACCTGTACCTGTTAATCCCTTTGCATCACCTCCATCATTGTCATCATCCTCATTCTCCTGGGGTTTTGGCTTACCTGTAAACCAGCTGTTGATGCTCCTACGTCAGTGTGCTGTCAAATTTGGTGGAGAAGGCATGGCCATCCAGTGGTTCTTCGAAGTTGAATTAGCCGAAATCCTTGCGGTCAAGTCTTGATGCTTATCCTGATGCACAAGTTCTATGGCAGTAGTCAGTCCATGGGATAACTCTGTTGACATTTGGTTGCTAGCAGCTTAGAAAATATAGAACCATCTGCAATCACCTTCTATGGGAAGCAGTTGACTAAGGCTGTATTGGCAATTGTTCTGGTTGACAGTTTCTCAACAGGGAGTTTATGTCTTGGTAGAGGAGTTCTGTTTGTTCAATGTAACAGACAGTTACTAATTGAACCAATGACACAAAATAACACAAAGGTGAAGTGCTATAAACATTTTATCTTACCGTGAGAACTATATGGTGCTATAAAGGTTAGCTTATTAACCTGGGCAACTCAGTTCCCCATTGTTAATCTTTCACATTTTGTCTAGTATATTCTTGAACACCTTTCAAAGGATCAAACATGCAAACATCCTTCACATCTGTTTGTCTTGGTTCTCCTCATTTTGGATAAGCTATATTTGTTAAAATATCCCTTTGACAGTTTGTCCAGTATATTCTTGAAAACTTTTCAAATATCAAACATGCAAACATCCGTCACATCTATTTTTCTTGGTTTCTCTCCTCATTTTGGATAAGCTATATTTGTGAAAATAACCCTTCCTGTATATCATTTGAGGATCTGATATAATTATCAATGCAAATGGATTTTCAGATGTAGCCCATAATTTACAAATAAAACTGTTGTTCCTTAAAGTCCATTTTTCAGGAGGTTCAGGATATAGATATATTTTTTTGAACCTTTGCACTTCTTTTGGAATGACAAAACATTTGGCCTTGCTTCATGTTCAGAGGGAAACCAGGCACCTGCTGGCACAAAACTAGCCAGATGCCAAGCAACGTCAGTGACAACTGGTTGAGCTATCCACGTGGACTTTATATATGCTATAGATAGATGGGTAAATAGATAAACAAGTATAGATCCACCCTAACTCTGATCTTTTAAGCTCAAAAACAGGGTTGTGGGGGAGCCCCCCCCCACCTCCCCCCTTCACGCTCCTGCTCCCAATTCGCGCTCTGAGCGGGAGTGGCTCTGGAGCACGCTCTCGAAAACCCTCCCAAGGAGGGAGTGTTTTCAGGAGCGCGCTCCCTAAAAAAAACACTCCCGGCCTTTTCGGAAGTGTTTAGTCTTTTTTGAATTTTTTTTTTGCAGTAATATTCCAAATGCAATTTTTTTTCAAAGAAACAAACAAGTTTTGAGTGGGGCAGCGTAATGATCAAGCCTATGGCTCTAGTATTGATATACAATTCTTGGTTATGTTAAATTCTTAAAGTAAAATGATGGATGAAAATGAAGATCAAGGAGAATATCACTTTTGACATTCTCCTTAATCTTCATTTTCATCCGTCCTTTTACTTAAATTTTTAACATTACCATGAAATGACTCAGGATGTTTGAGAGTGGTTCCGACCTCTTTGGATTTCATATGGAGAAAATAGTATTTCAGATTTCATTCAATCAAAATCCAACAGACTTATCAGTTTTTCAGAATTTTAGGATTGGGGGGATTGCAATGTTTCCATTGGATTTTGTCATGTATTAGGATATGGAACTCGTATTTAATCAAAAACACCAATCCCTCTATATACCTTGATGTTAGTGACATTGGTTGTCGAACTCCTCTATCACGACCCTCCTAAAAATGTGCGCATCACTCAAACAAAATCTTGACTTGACATGCTATGCTTTTCCTATCTTATGTTATTGCTTAGAGGGTGATATTAATGACAAAGATCCTATACAGATCCAGAGGTAATGACAAAGATACATCTGGATATTAATGCTTAGAGGGTGATATTAATGACAAAGATCCTGATTTTCCAACAAGACTAAAAAATTAGACGTTTCTCGTGGTGGCAATAGGTCCAAGTATTAGCAATAGATAATAGATTTACTTGTCTTTTCTAGTTTCTAGTAGTTTTTATAACTATTGAGTCTTTCATATTTATTATGATATTTTTTGTAAACAATATATGACAATTTAAGTTTGAAGTTGGCAATTATAACTCGTTAGTAATGAATTATGAATATGATGCTTCATGAAAGTCGAAAGTTGTTTCATTTCATGTTAGATATTATTTGTTGTAATGGTTACGCTTAGCTTACAAGTACAACTTTGGTGATCAATGATGATAAATGTTATATGTTGAATTTTGAAAGCTTGAAACTTTAAGATTGATGAATCACGAGACTCAATATGTTGTATGTTACTATATTACTAACTTGTGGACGTGGTTGATCAAGATTATAACTTCTAAGTGATTTTTGTTATATGGTTCAATCTACGTTTTTAATATCTAATTCATCATTCTACATGCTTTTGTTGACATATATGCATCAAAATATATATAATATATATATATATATATATATATATATATAATATATAAAACGCTCCCGAAATCGCTCCCCAAACCGGGAGCTTCTGAAAAATGTCGCTCTCGCTCCCAAGTAACCTTGCTCAAAAACATCTGTTCTCAATTTCTTTTTGATCTCTCCCCAATGTTTAATAGATCCAGAGACGTCTCTGGAGTTAAGGTGGGATCTACACTGGTTACTAGATGCTGAACTGATAATGCCAAAGCTAACAAAAAAAGGGGTGCGAGGCCTTAAGTTCAATCGTTGCAATCATTCAACCAACCTCTACCCAAGTGATTGAGGTCGCTGTTGTCCTTCATGAGCATCTCCTCTATCTTGACATTCATGGGCCCACTCATTGTAGTTAGGTCCATCGCTGGGACTCCTGTCTGCCCAATGCTCAAACTTATTAAGTGCCACACTGCCAGATTGATCTCCTCCATCTCTCTCCAACATCCATTACTCCAACGCCATTGCCCCATCATGAACTGGGATATCATTCTCCCTCATTTGCATCATGTTCCAAGAACATCAAATCCTTGTCGATGAATTCTCATCCTCATGCTTCCACATCTTCATTCAGCCCCAGGCCACATTTCTCCTACATCTCAGGGATATTGAAAAGTTACCATCCTTATTGAGGCTAAAGCTAGCTGTTTTCCCTTCATTGTGTATGCAGCATAGTGAAGTAGGGCTTAGCTAAAAAAACCTTCACTTTGAGCTAGGTTAGCTCTTTGATTGTGGAAAGTCTAGATGATGTGCCTCAGATCCTACTGATGCCTCATAGAACCATGCATGCCCTCTGTTCCTTACTGATTCCCCCCACCTAAAATTTCCATACTACCTTTGTTATTATAATCAATGGTATAAGCCTTGAATGCCCCAAGATGATAAGCAATTTGACACAGGCACCTTTTATTAGTTTGGTCCCCATTGCGATAGAGGTTCTCCCAGGCCATCTTCATATCACACCCATCTTATTGGTTGAAAGTAGGATACTTCTTTATTTTCATCGTTTGGTACTTGGGGCAAGCCTTGTTCTACACTTGACAAAGAGGCCACTCAAATATTTGGCTTCATTTCTCATATCTATCAAGCTAGAATTAACATTTTCGAAGGACTTGTAGTAAAAAATTAAAACCATGGTATGAGTCCCCTTGCACACTAATGTTTCTATCTCATTCGTCAAACTTTTCTCAACTCCTTTGACAAGGGTGGTTAATTTGGCTTCATTATCCAAGCCCCTTACTCTAGGGATAAGATAATGTTGTTTCTGTGATGAGAAAGACCCCTCTGGTCCTTTCTATTGTCAGTTTTATTGCCACATTCAACCTTCAAATAAAATTCATGTTCTCTATCAGTTGTATTTTCGACTGTTGAAGGTTGTACTTTATTGGTAAGTAATGTATCTATTTTTATTATAACCCAGGGTTTACTTCATTATATTTTCAATTGTTAAATATCATGGCACAAGCAATATGGGTATATATTAAGAGAAATAGATCTATCCAATAGCACAAATACAAAGTTGTTAACACAGTTTGATAACGATAGGTGAAAATATGACTGATGCTAACAATTATCATTGCATGTTAAACCAGTGTAGATTGATCTTAAATCTGGATCTATCAAACACCGAAAGGGATAAAATTATGTTAAGGTGTAATTTTTATTATCATTTAGTTCCATTACATTTATTAATTCCTTCATATCAAATGATAAAAAAATTAAACCTTAAATTTTTTTATCCCTCTTGGTGCTTGATAAATCTGGGTTTAAGATGGATATACATTGGTTAATTTTTTAGATGTTGTCACATACATATGTATGTACATAGCTATTTATTTTTTATTTTTTTGGTGTCACATAACATAACCTTACTTGTCTCAAATCCAGAAACATCTTCCCCATATTGGGTTTTAGAGTACCGCTCTACTCTTGGTGTAACAAAGTCTCCACCTGCAATGATCCTTTTAAATCTGGAAGAAAGATAATCAGAAATGAAGGATTGAGTGCCTATTCATGGTTTCATACATCCTTGACACTTGTTTTTACAATCTGACACACTCTTACTTCAATCTTAAAAGGGTCACTCATCACATGACTCCATTTTGTTGGAACAAAGTACACATAGAGTGATCTAAAAATGTGACTGGGATCATAAGGAATTCCCAAACGAAGTGCATATCACCTAATCACAAATACTAGTCCATGTTTAATCATAGATGATCCAAAAACAATACTTAATCCTAAGCCCGGGGGATGGGATTGTATAAAATTAGAACCCATTGTCAGCATAATGTAGTCTAATACCTTCATACTATTTATGATCTGGATTTTTCCTAGTTGCACAGGAACCACTCCCACCATCTCTGAAACTTGTTACTTCCATTCTGTGATTTTTGGGAGCTTGGGAATTTTATTCAAAACGTCCCCAATTGGCTGGGGACAGTTCCAGGAACTTGGGAGCTTTGAAGTCAAACAAATGGGATCGTGGGAATGTTTTAGATAGAGTTTCCAGTCTCTTTGACAAGAAGCTTCCACAGGTTTGTGGGCCCCAAATTGGTGCATCCTTGACATGTTTGTTCATTGTTTTGGTGCCAATCTCATGACAGTCCCTGCCAAAAAAAAGGCCATAAATGATTTTAAAACCCTAATTTCTATCTATGAAATAGACACCCTATCGTGAAGAATACACATCGTTTGAAAATTGGCATCATGCTGCATTGTGAGTCATTGTGTAGTGAGCAGCATGACTTTGTGTGAGAAGGGCCAAGTTGTATTGAGTAGTCGCGATTGAGTGAAGGCTGAGGCACATTGAAGAGTCACACGTGAGTGAAGCCCATTCAGAATCATTGTAAGCAATGCATTGTGAGGAACAGTGTGAGATGTTTCATCAGCATTTGGCCATCTCAGCATTGTGAGCAGTAGTGTGAGGATTTGTGAACAGATGTCAGCATCTGTCATTTTCTCACACCAGAATTTTCTAGGTATGCTTCTCCACCAAATTTCACTGTGTGATTTCCTTAGTGTTTTAAGTTCTGCTACATGGATTCTCAAGTTCTGCTGTGTGGTTTTACTATTTTAATTGCTTATGAGGTTTACCAAAGGCTAATGGTAATAGCTTATGACATGACATGTTTGAAGTTTTTTCCCAGGCTTTAGTTATAGAGACCAGTGAGTGAGTTTTGTTACTTGTAACTTGTTGAGCAGCTGAATATACTAATGTAGTAAAGCCCAATATACTGTTGCATATAGTATATAGCTATGTTGCAGGAAACGTGGGGCAGGAGGGCGTTTCTGTACGGAAACGAGTACGAAACGCTGAAACGCGTTTGGTATGGCCCTGAAATGCGTTTCGGGCCGTACTGCCACGTTTCACGAAACTGAAATGTGGCTAGTACGGCCTGAAACGCGTTTCAGGGCCGTACGACCCATGTTTCAGCATTTACTTGTGTTTTTTATTTTTATATTTTTTATTTGTTTTCTAATATATTCTTACATTAGCCTAGTGACTTCTAGTTGCCATGAAATGACTCAGGATGTTTGAGAGTGGTTTCGCCCTCGTTGGATTTCATATGGAGAAAGTAGAATTTTAGATCTCACTCAAAATCCAGCAGACTTATCTGTTTTTCAGGATTTCAGGATTGGGGGGATTGCAATGTTTCCATTGGATTTTATCATGTACTAGGGTATGGAACTTGTATTTAATCAAGAGAACCAAGCCCTCTATCCAGGGGAGACTCCCAATAATCAAGAGAATGTAGGGTACTAGGGTATGAAACTTGTATTTAATCAAGAGTACTAAGGTCGTTCGACTATGTAGGAGGAGACTCTCAATCAAGCACGAGACAAGAAATTAGAAATTTCTCATGGCTGATTTTGGATATTTCTATTTTCATTATGTGATTATTCATGAGCAAATGTGATGTAAATTTAGATACTTATAGTTTATGCATTGACAAATTTTATCATAATGTAATAAATTAGAATGTATCATATATGCTTTATGATTGCAAATATTTCTTAAATGTCCTAATATATATATATATATTCGCGTTTCCCTGTTCCAAAATTTGGGGAGGTTGCGTTTTGTATCGCTTCCCGTTTCGGAAACTTGTACCCGTTTCCCCGTTTCGTGCAGCCTTGGTATATAGCAATTCCAGCAGATAGTAGAAGGAAGAGCTGTCACAGATTGGCTTCCTATTTGATTGACATAAAATTTAAATACTAAAATCTGAGGCATTGCTGGCATGCAAAACAGTTTAGGAATGGCCTACATTTTGATTGAAATAAATACTAGAGTCTAGGCATTGCTAGGAGGTAGAACATTCCAGTATCAGCATTATGTTACAGTTCTTAGTTAGTTCAGCCAAATATGTGTGTGGTATGTTTGTGTGCCATGAATGTAATATGTACATTGGTAAGTAGTACCTTCAAGCAGCATATAAATTGAAATATAATATATATCAACACACTATCCACTGTTGCATTGTAACCTGTATGTATCATTGTTTGGATACATTGTAGCGTAGAATATTTTTTGTTTTTCAATAGATAAAATTGCCACTGTCAATGCGAGGTTCCTGTAAATTTGGTGAAAACTTAACTGTTCCAGACACTTGTATCCATGTTCCCCGTTCCATTGTTTCAGAAACTCACGCAACATAGGTATTTTCTTTTTGACATCTTGTGACATTATG
Source organism: Pinus taeda (assembly GCA_000404065.3). Taxonomy (NCBI): domain Eukaryota; kingdom Viridiplantae; phylum Streptophyta; class Pinopsida; order Pinales; family Pinaceae; genus Pinus; species Pinus taeda. The sequence continues at coordinate 180,424 of APFE030663214.1, forward strand.
AAATTATATTGTACTCTCTTTGTTCTTTCCTTGTTCTTCAAGATAAACTAAAGTCCCTCTCATATTAACCTGCGCATGAGTTTCAATGATGAACCAATAAGTTTTAATGATACTCATGAAGCATTATCGAAGTTCTTTAAGGAAAACAGCTGTATTGTAACCTGTATGTATCATTGTTTGGATGCATTGTAGTGTAGAATATTTTTTTATTTTTTAACATATAATATTGCCACTGTCAATGTGAGGTTCCTGTAAATTTGGAGAAAACTTTTAACTGTTCCAGACACTTGTATCCATGTTCCCTGTTCCAGTGTTTCAGAAACTCATGCAACATAGGTATTTTCTTTTTGACATCTTGTGACATTATGAAATTATATTGTACTCTCTTTGTTCTTTCCTTGTTCTTCAAGATAAACTAAAGTCCCTCTCATATCAGCACTAATAAGATAACCTGCCCATGAGTTTCAATGATGGACCAATAAGTTTTAATGATGCCCATGAAGCATCATCGAAGTTTTTTAAGGAAAACAGCTATCACTGCATTGATATCTCTATGGAAAGAAGGGATTTGATTGGAAGTGAAAACACAGGGAAAACAAATTACTCGCTACTGAAATCTCCATGCAGGACAGCTGCCAAACCATCTTTTCATTTTCATTTAGTATGGTATTCTGTAGAATTCCTTGATTGATGAAAAAGAGGAATTTGTCAACAGTCAATTGGATGCAAGATTGGCAACTTTGCAATCAAGCAAGAACATGTTCCTGCATTCAATGGTACAAACTCTAAAGGAAACTTAGCCAAAGAGATATGCATTTTCCTTATATTAGTAAACATTTTTAGTGAAAAAATATGACATCTAGTGATGTTCTCAGTGAGAAACAATGTTTGAGTAGTCAGAAGCTCCTGAGTTTCACGTTTAGGTATGAACTGCTGCCAGTTATGTTTGAGAAGGCACTGAAAAGGGTTATTGTTTGCCATTCTGAGAGAGTTATGCAGTTCATGCATACATCTAGGCCAATGTAAAGTGCAATAAGCTAGTTGCATTAGGAGTACTTATGGGTCACATTGCTTCATTCTTTTGCAACAAGGATGAACTACTTGCAAGGCAAAATGAATACCATTTGACCAGCAACAAGTATTGTTGCCTATAAGCTAGGCGTTATGCTACAAGTTTTCATCCACTATTTATTATTGCAAATTGTGACAATTGGATTAAGTCTACCATTCTGCTGGTAGCATATTGATGATTAGAATTTATTTAATACAAGTCGTTGTCCTTATATATTTTATTCTCGTTCTCAGTTATCTTTATCTATTATGCTATCACAGTCAACATGGAGAGTGACCTACACAGTTGATGACATGAATCTCCTCTTGAAGGACTTCCAAGTTCAAAATTAAGATATGGTTACAAGGCTCTACTGAATTTTTATAGCTTCCAGCATTTCTCGATATACGTTCAGACGATTAGTGTGCCAAGCATTGCTTCTATCCAAGCATACCGTATGCTAAATGTCTAAGCATGTGTTAAGTTATGGTATGTTCTATGCTTATAACAGTTTACTTCTTTTTCTTATTATAGTCCACAGATTAGCAATCACATGTACATAAAGTAAAGTGAAGATAGAACATTAAACGATCGACAGAAAACAAGCAAAGAGAAGAGACACAAGATGTGGCGGCTAGCCAGGGACAAACCCCACAATGTGTGGGGAAACCCTTTGATCAAATTTTCTTTTATCTTCAATAATTCAGCAGAGATATAGTACAATAAATTTGATTTATATCAAAAGTAGCAAACCCTAGATCAGCAACATCAACATTAGCAGCGTCATCATCAAAACTAGGACAGTCGATATCTCACAAATCAACCATTGGATCGGCTTGATTCCACCACCAAAAGTTGCAGCCTTCAGAGGAGGTTCAGATGAACCTACAACGCAGTTCAGAAGAGGAGGTTTGATGGTCCACGCTGGTCAAACTTTGGATCTGCAGTTGCAGCTTCAGTTTCAACAGCTTCCTTCAAACTAGGGCAGTCGATATCTTGCAAACCGTCCATCGGATTGGACTTGATTCCACCACCAAAAGTTGCGGCTTTTAGAGGAGGTTCAGATGAACCTACAACGCAGTTCAGATGAGGAGATATTCTGGACCACGCAGGTCAAACTTTACTTCTGCAGTTGCAGCTTCAGTTTCAGCAACTTCCGGCTTCACATGTGCGAGGGAGAGACCCTTTTCTGCGTAGTAGAGAAGAGACTCTTTTCTGTGCAGTAGAGAAAGAGAGATGTGATGAGAGATGAGTGAGTGCAAATGAGGAAAAGTCCTCTTGTATTTATACACCACTGATGATGTTTGAATAGATGCGACTGTTGGGCTTCTGAGCCTACATGAGTTGTAAGTCGGCTTGATAATAATTCCATAATCAAAATAAATTCATATATCCATAAATACTTATCGGAATCGGATGATCTTTAGATCAATCCTACACCTCTCGACGAGAGGAATCTAATAAAAATATTATTAGCCATGAATAAGATGACACACATGAAGTTTGGCCCTAGTTGCCAATTTAACACTCCCTCTCAAATAGGGAGAACTTCATCTCCAATTTGTCTGTTGGTCGCTACTATTCATCCATCAAATGCACTGCCTTGTACAACCTGACCCTTGTCCTGCTCTGCTCTATTTTGCCTGTTCTGCTTCGTCTTGTTCTGCCATGTACTGATCTGTATTTTTTTGCTCTGTTCTGCTATGCTCTTGCATTGTTCTATTCTGCTCTGCTTTTGTTCGAATTATGAAGAAGAAGAAATGATCGAGGATGTATCATACTGACTGAAAGTCAGTCTCAGAGTATGTACCACTGGTCTCAGACCAGTCTCAACCAACCCGAAGTCAGCGTCATAGTGAGTACAACTCCACTGGTCCCAAACCAGTATCATCCTCCACTGACTCAAAGTCAGTCTCAGAGTGTGTACCACTGGTCCTAGACCAGTAACAATCGACTTGAAGTCAGTGTCATAGAATGTACCACTCCTACCACTGGTTCCAGACCAATATCATTGGTCCCAGATCAATGGAGGTCATCCTAGCGTAGGGAGTACGGTAGATACATCGATGTGTCCATCGGTATTACTATGGTCCCTAACTTCATTTCCCTGCTAATTGATTAGATGAGAGGTACTTCCCATGAGTCTCAGACTCCCTGGGTAGGATGCCTCGACAGGAGAACTTAATCAATCTCATCCTCACAGGAGAACACATCAATCCTGTTACAATCGCCATGGAGAACACATCAATCTAGGCCTCACAGGAGAACACATCAATCCTGCTACAATCGCCATAGAGAACACATCAATCCAGGCCTCACAGGAGAACACATCAATCCTGCTACAATCGCCATGGAGAACACATCAATCCAGGCCTCACAGGAGAACACATCAATCCTGCT
>APFE030663214.1:184263-205463 GCA_000404065.3 Pinus taeda
CAGGAGAGCGAATCATCCTGTTCCACAAGAGAGCGAATCATCTTGTCCCACAAGAGAGCGAATCATCTTGTTCCAGTGCGCACTACCAGGGGAGGGTGAGTCACCCTGTGGTCGTATGTTGTTCCAATAAGAACGCAAGCCCTCAGAGCTCCTAGAGCTCATTGTATGCAAAATGTTGGACCCTTGTACAAGGGTTTCTTGAGGACTCCAAGTCGTTTGGGAAAATCACAGATTAGATCTTTCCTCGGGGCTTTGACAAGGTGTATTGACCTATACATCATCTTAATGCGATGGAGCCTCCTTGCTCATCGACTTACCATATCCCAGATGATGTTTATCTACTGGAGCAATTGACGAATACAGGATTCCGCAATAACCGAATTCCACCTCTGGTTGTTACAGAGAATCACGGTGGTATGTGATCAAACAACTCACTGAAGAACTTCCCCAACCAGACAGCTTCATACGAGATCATACTCGTAGATATGTATCCAGTCTCGACCGTGCTTATGGCAACTGACTTCTGCTTCCTGCTCATCCATTATATCGAAGCAGAATCCAAAGAGAAACAACACTAAAAAGTGCTCCAGTGATCCTCCACACTACCTGCCTAATTAGCGTTTGAATAATCATGCAGTTTCATATTTCTGGCAGTGTATCTCAATCCATGAGAGATTGTGTCCTGAAGACATCTCAGAAGATTATTGGCACCAATCTAGTGAGGCTCAACCAAATATGAGCTCACAATGCTAACTACAAAACATATGTTCAGACGGAGGTTCACCAAGAACATCAACGTGAACGAGTTTTTGAAACTCAGAGGCATTTCCCAAATCTGGTTCGACATCACTACCATATAACATCTGAAAGTTAAGATCCTTGAGGTAGTCACATGCTTGCAATCCACCATACCAAATCTCTTCAAAATCTTCACCACATATTTTCCTTGAGATAGGAAATTTCCCTTGGTTTCTGCCACACTTCAAGTCCTTGGTTCGTCATTTCAAATTCAGAAGCCAACTCCCTCTTACATTTGTGAATGAGAGGGTATGCACCTGTTAGAAAGAGGTCATCCACATACAACACCAGTATGAGAGGCTTGTCATCTTCAACCTTTAAAGTAAAGGTTAGGATCGGCTTCACTCCTAGTGAATCCCAGCTTCATCAAGTAGCTATTGATCCTCTCATACCATGCTTGGGGTGCTTGCTTCAGCCCAAAGAGAGCCTTCTTCAACTTGCATACATGAGATTTTCAATCATAAATCTCAAATCCTTCGGGTAGCTCCACATAGACCTCTTCTTTGATCGAACCGTGCAAGAACATGGTCTTGACATCCATTTGATGTAGGTTCCATCCTTGTGAAGCTACAAGGACTATGATCAAGCGGATGGTCATATATCTGGCAACAGGTGCAAATATCACATCATAGTCTATAGCTTCCTTCTGGGAGAAACCACAAGCAACAAAACGAGCCTTATACTATTCCGTACTTCCATTTGCCTTACTTGTAAGGCCATTTTGAAGTAACAATTGTCTTGTCCTGGGGTCTGGGAACTACTTCCCAGACATCATTCTCCATAATGGTCATAACATCCTTCCATACTTGATGCTTGACAACATCTGAGAATGATGAAGCCTCATTTTGTATGATTGTGCTGCTCATATTGGTCAGGTATCCTTGATACCTGTTGGGTTTCTTACTTTCACGGAAGGTTCCTCGGGGTGCAGCATGTCATTCAGCATCATCAAGTATCCCCTTAAGCCATGAAGGCCTCTTCCTGGAAGAGGAAGGCTCAGGTGGATAAATAGGATCCATCGGTTCTTCCACATCAGGCATTGTTACATCATCTACCCATGGAGACAGTTTCCACAATCGTATGGTGCCACACCATTCTGCTCTAGAGTATGTGGTGTATTAATCTCCCTCTTAATGCCAACCTCAAGTATGCCTGAGTGAACCAACTGTAATATATCGAAGGTCTTGCTTAGGTTTGAGGGAAATGGTCCCATTTCCTTCGACACAGCTCGAACATACGCCTTCTTTCTCTACTTGGAATTCGGGCATCCCTGTTACCATCTGTCTTACATCGGGTAGAGCTTTGTAATGAAGGTGGGCAAATCTCCAATGCCAAAGTTCGGACTAAAGAGATGACACCTACCTGACTTTCATCGACTTGATATAATGAATCAACACGAAACCCAAGAGTAAAGGCATCTTTAACATTATTTTTCAATACACGTACCTTGCCATTGCTGAAGGTTACCTTGTAGCCTTTGTCTTCCATTGTCGAGATGGACACCAAGTTCTTTCGGAGGTCAGGTGCATTTAATACATCCTGGAATTTCTAGCCTTCTTAAATGGTTGTCCTCTTCCTTGATTTCCAACATTCCTTTTACTTTGCTATTGAATTTTCCATCCCTTCGATTACCATGAGAGGGATTTTGATCATCGTCACGGTGAGAGTCCTTTCTATCAGGGCATTCCATTGCATAGTGACCTGCTTTATTGCAAATGTAACATCGTCCTTTTCTTCCACCTTGAGGTCCAGCCTTTCTTTTCGATTTAGTCCCGGAATTATTTCTTTTCTTAGCATGAGAAGAAAAGGTAGCAGGAGGACCTTTAGGCAAGGGCATTTCTTGCTCTTCTACCTTTGTTTCTTCTAGGATAGCCTTGCCTATCTTCTCTTCGGTGATTGCTCTTGCTCTTGCTCGAGCTTTGTCTTCACCCCAGCTCTAATACCATGTTAAGTTATGGTATGTTCTATGCTTATAACAATTTATTTTTTTTCTTATTATATTCCACAGATTAGCAATCACATGTACATAAAGTAAAGTGCAGATAGAACATTAAACAATCGACAGAAAACAAGCCAAGACAAGAGACACAAGATGTGGCGGCTACCCTGGGACAAACCCCACAATGTATGGGGAAACCCTTTGATCAAATCTTTTATATTCAATAATTCAGCTGAGATAAATAGTACAATAAATCTAATTTATATCAAAACTAGCAAACCCTAGATCAGCAACATCAACATTAGTGACTTCATCATCAAAACTAGGGTAGTCGATATCTCACAAATCGACTGTCAGATCGACTTTATTCCACCACCAAAAGTTGCAGCCTTCAGAGGAGGTTCAGATGAACCTACAACGCAGTTCAGAGGAGGAGGTTTGATGGTCCACGCTGGTCAAACTTTGGATCTGCAGTTGCAGCTTTAGTTTCAGCAACTTCCTTCAAACTAGGGCAGTCGATATCTTGCAAACCGTCCATTGGATTGACTTGATTCCACCACCAAAAGTTGCGGCTTTCAGAGGAGGTTCAGATGAACCTACAACGCAGTTTAGATGAGGAGATATTCTAGTCCACGCAAGTCAAACTTTACTTCTGCAGTTGCAGCTTCAGTTTCAGCAGCTTCCGGCTTCACATGTGTGAGGGAGAGACCCTTTTCTGCGCAGTAGAGAAGAGACTCTTTTCTGTGCAGTAGAGAGAGAGAGATGTGATGAGAGATGAGCGAGTGCAAATGAGGAAAAGTCCTCTTGTATTTATACACAACTGATGATGTTTGAATAGATGCGACTGTTGGGCTTCTGAGCCTACATGAGTTGTAGGTCGGCTTGATAATAATTCCATAATCAAAATAAATTCATATCTCCATAAATACTTATTGGAATCGGATGATATTTAGATCAATCCTACTCCTTTTGACGAGAGGAATCTAATAAAAATATTATTAGCCATGAATAAGATGACCCACATGAAGTTTGGCCCTAGTTGCCAATTTAACAACATGGGAGTTATTATTATCATTATGTAAATAAAGAATTAAAGACGAAGAGTTAAGGCTTGGACTTATAGCCAATCTTCAAATATCCCCACAACACAATACTTAATACCATGGGCAATTTTGCATTACTATTAGATTATGCAAAACACAATACCTTGATTTTTCGAATGTTACATATATTGTTATCAGCATTGCCAGGGGTCATAGCGGGGAAGATAGTGGAAATTATTGGGAAATTTAAAAAAAAATACAAAAATAATCATTTTGTTTTCAAATTCTTTTAAAGCAACATCAATGTCAAGCAAACACATTGTCACAAAAATATGAAAATAAAACTGCAATATGAAATGTATAAGCTGTCATTAATACTGAAATATGATCTGTCCTGAGTCATATGTCTTGACAAGATAATACAAAATCACATAAAACAAAAATAAATGTATCTCATGAGATAATCATCATGAAGCATATAAATACCATAATGATAGTCAGATAATCATAATGAACTAAGAAGGTGTGGCTAAGGTTTAGGTTTCCCTTGCCCTTGAGAAGCTTGTGGTTCCCATGCAATTCCCTAGTTCCTCTTTCTAATCTCCTTTTTAGCAATATCAAGAATTGAGTTCTTTGCAATAATGACAAATGGGGTAGCTATAGGGCAAATATCCACTTCATGACCTGCGATTTTGGCAAGGTGGTATTTCAAGCAGGTGATTCCATCAAACATTTCCATTCAACATAGCTTGCAACTCAGCTTTGTTCTATTATCACCCGTATATGGTTCACCATATTCCCACATTTGGTCCAATTGCTTTCCCATTTGTAGAGCTCTAATAAAATTTTAAAATTTGGGCTTACAACACAAAACAAATGTGGAAATTCAAAATTCAAATCCACAAACAATTCGAAGAATGTTGCAAATTTGCAATGAAATATCATAGCTATATAAATATTAAATCTCTCATTGAAAAAGGAGGGCAAGAAGAGGCACATCTAAATTTATACTAGATCTCGAAAAGCAAAGGAAAAGAGGGCAATTCTTTTTTAGATACCTGAAATATGGATAGGTTATATTGGAGTACATCTCCACTCCACAAATGCTCAGGTAATGACAAAGAAAAGTATGGATTTTTCTTTGTTTGATTGATGAAAAATGGTCACGAGACTCAGACTACCCTCAGAGCTCAATCTTGGCACAAGAAAAAACAAAAATGACCCCACGAAAACCTAATCTGGAACTTTATATTGCCGTTTCCAGCAAGAGGGTGATAATTTCCTTGACTCGCGATAATTTTGAAATTATTGCGATAATTTCAATTGGGGCAAATTATCGCAATAACTTCTGGCGATAATATTGACAACTTGGGTTTCGGTAATAATATTGTGATAATTTTGATATTATTGTGATATGTGCAACACTGGTTTTTTCCAGCTAACATTTAAGTAATTCCGGTAAACACAGAATGTAATTCTGGTAAACACAGAATTAAAGATGAAGAGTTAAGGCTTCCAATATCCCCACTAAATACTTTCATCGCATGGGAAATTTGGCATTATCCTACATTAGTCATACGCAATGCTTTTTTTTCTTTTGTTTTTCCGGGTAAAATATATCCTGGGGTAACCTTCCAGATACTTAACATAATTTTGAGGATGGCACTGACTGTAAACCCTAGATTATTTAGGGAACAAGGCCAGGTCAACAATTCATGAGTAAATCATATATAGCTCATCAACAATGGGCTTATTAAGAAAGAAACATGTTACAATGTGGGATTTGAATTTGAGTTGGGGTAATAATCTTTCTTCACAACAACTCAAGCTACAGGCATTTGAAACAAAAAAACCTTTTACTACATGTTAGAGATAATTCAATGTTGTTGATATTTTCTCATAATCAATGTTGCATTTTTAACTTGGAAATTCTACTATTGAATTTAATGGCATGATCAAGGAAATTAGGTGAAAATAGTCTTTCATTGATTCATGTTGAGTTGAGAAAATATTGATTATTATGTGCAGTTCATTTAAAGCCTGCTGCGGTTCTGTCATTGTGAAGTTGGGTACAATGGGTCATGAAAGTATTACCTCCCCTCATAGGAGGGCACAAAATCCTGTTTCTCCTTTGTCAGCTTCACTGCGAAGACAATTCCAACCTCGTGATGAATTGGACAGTTGGATGGCTTTGTTCAGGCGGCACCAGTTTCTTTTAATCATGCTTGCAATTTTAACATTCCTGTGTACCATCTATTTATACTTCGCTATAACTCTGGGGGCTGCACAGTCATGTTCTGGATTAAGTGGAACGCAGAAAGCTCTATGCCATTTGGGACAGATGAAAACTAGCATGCCTCGGAAGGGAAAGTTGAAATTTTTTTGACAGTGGACATCATTAGCAGGTTCAGAGCTAATGAGTTTCATTTCAAGCCCTTGCTTGAATTCAAAACAACTTTTTTTTGGACAGTGAACATCATTAGCAGGTTCGGAGCTAATGAGTTTCGTTTTAAGCATACCTCTTGCTTGAATTCAAAACAGCCAGCTTTGGAATGTTGCAAAAATGCCGCTTTCCAATCTATTCTATTAACATCTAGCCATGAACTTTTAAATCATTTATTGGCGCGAGATTTTGTTACCCTAAAGTGTGGTTAGAAATTTTTTCAATAGGAGTAAAAAGTTTGTTCAATGGAAGTAAAAGAGTTTGATCGGAATTTTCTGTACTTGAAATATGTGGGTTGTTCTCGAACACACCAATTCTAAGAAATGTATCATGTATTAGTCATGTTTGAAATTTGACATGTATTTCTCATGTGTTTTTTCCTTGGGATGCTGATCTTGGTGATTCTACTTGTCGCTTAGAAAGTTTTATTATTACTCAGAGCAAAACAGTTTTATAATTAAAAATTGAGCAAAATATTTTTGATCTAGTTTCATTATTACTGACAGCAAAACAGTTTTATAATTAAAAATTGAGCCTAATGTCTTTTAAATCAAATTGTGAATCCTGACGCATAGGCAAATTGTGAATCCTAACACATTGGCGTTGAATTACAAAATAGCCGATAACCGGTGTATCACTCAACTGAGTGCGTTGGCATTATGATCCAACATAATCAGCAGTGTAGCACTCAAATTAGTACATTGGCATTATGATCTAACATAATCAGCAGGAAAAGTATAATATCTCTGAAACTAAGATAGCAAGCTACAAATTATTTGATTTTTATTAACATCCAAGCACCTCAGCGTTGATGTGGTATTCTAGTTTTAATTTTTAATTTTTATTTTTTAAATACACGTTTTATGGAAATTCTGCAACAATATACTCATTAAGAATTCAATTCAACATACTATTTGGGGAATTGAATCTAAACTCAGTTGATAAATTCTACCAAGTTTTACAATATAGTACTTAATGAAATAAATCTTTGGGTTTTAATTTCAATTCCTTTGGTTGATTCAGGGAGTATGAATGTGAATACTTGTGATCCTTGGTTGTACGACCAAACATCAAATAATCATTACAAATTTTAATAAAAAAAATAATCTATATTGTTTTTTGTTTTTTCTTGGAATTCAGATTTTCAGGAAACTCCTGTGTCCTTTTCCCTTATTTTGTAAATGGTGACGGGTGTAAAATGTATGTTGTAAACATAGTGTGCTGGGACGTTTAAAGAGGCCTACAATATCAAGCAAATTACAAAAGCAGCAAATCTATCCACCAATATTAATAAAATAAAATATGAATAATATAAAAAAAAAAGTGTAATTAGAATTTCTAAAAATTAATATTTATTATATTAAATCCAAGATTATATTAATTTGTTATATACTTGTAATTTTTTTTTTCTCTTCTAAAAGAGAATAGTATGTATAAAATCAAATGAGAAATAAAACACCAGGGTTTGATAATTTTATTTGAAGTATACAAGTTTGGGGTAAGTTTTTCGTGGTACTTGTAATATTATCTCAGTGTGATATGGATTATTGTAAAAGTTAATAATAAGTTTAATAATGTAAAGTCATATAGCACTATGCATTGAGATTTATGATCTAATTCCCTTGTTTTTACAAACTCGTCTCGACATAATTTTTTTTGGTTCATTTATATGGAAGGAAGTCACTTCTTGTGTCCTGATCGGAGTGTGAGAGATAGTGCAATGACATTGGTGGGATTTGAGCCAAGGACAGGGTAATGATGGATTGCAAGGAGAGGTGACTGGACGACAACCTTCATCCAATCTCATGCATGCGAATGGTGGCATTGAACGAGGGAGGATATCTTGGGAGGTGGGGGTAAACGATCTAGATTTATTGTGGTTTTGCTCTAAACCGATTGTCTGCTCATCAACTAGGATTAGGCGATCCATACTTATCTCAAGAATAGCAGCAGGCAAGAGACTCAATCACGTTTGTGGCTTCCAGGTGACAAGCAACTGGTGTTGGTATGCTTCTTTTGTTATTCCTAATCTCATCTTCTCAGGCTTGGTTATGTGTTCTTGTTTGACCAATATCATGGTTGTTTCTAAATTCCGGATTTTGGAAAGTCCTGAGGCTGTCTGGGTTGTTTTGGAAGCAAGTATTATGAAATGTGAAGTCAGATCTATGCGTTGTGCCAATCTCTCTATGCTTTACAATTTTTTTCTCTTTCATGACTTTGCTTTTAAAAATTAAGGTTGAGCTCCTTTGTAATGTAATGGGGGTATGGGCTTACAAATATGACAACTATCTAAGCATGTATTAGCCACTCCAAGTGGATTGGGTAAATTGGGCAAAGGGTAACCCTGCCTGGTGGACATACTCGTCTCCAAAGGGGTCTTGGGCTATGAAGACAAATATTTATAGCCTTTTGGGTTGTGGTCGAGCTAAAGCTGGGGAAGTTCTTGGGCTTTTTGAATTTACTGCGTATCTCAATTTTGTATTATGCTCTCTTATACTTATAGGTATCTTCCATTGTCGGTTAGGTTTTTCTCCTGTGGCTCTCTGTTTCTTTATAGGTTGGGTGTTTGTTTAGTCGGGCTTTTATTTGGTAGATATTGGAATTTTGAGCATTTCAAGTTCAATGTACTTCCATGTGGTTTACTTCAATTTCAATGGTTCTCTTGTGTGGTTTGAATTTCAATCTAATGGCTCGTCCCGCCTCTTCCAAAAGGAACTTTGGCTGGGGCGACAATGCTTAGGGTCGTAGTAGAGGACGTGGGCGTGGAAAAACACAGGTTCCCCCTCCGCCAGCTAGGGGTAGAGGTCGTTGTGGTATAGTGGGCAAAGCTCGGGATGCCGCTCAAGCCTACCACTGTAACACCTCGCCTCTTGTCTGGCAGTGGATATCATGTTGGGAAACATAATTAAAGGAGCAAGTTGAAAATAGTGATCTCGATTTGGGAGAGTGGCTATCCTTAGTGCAGGGTCTTGTGCATTCTCGCGGCATATACACCCCATTTCGACAGTCAGTTTACTTATATTCGCTTATGAAGAACATTGTGGCCAAAGCAATTCGGTCCAGTCCAACTGGGCCATCTAAATCAAATTTTGATCTCCAGGAAATTCACAGGGAATTTCAACTGATCTAGTGTCAAATCCAACTTCAAATTGTTTGTCTCAGCTGGATTGATAAGCATATCCCTTGTCTTCCTCAAACAGAGTTGTCGACTTCCAGCACCAAGGATCCAACGCCTGTTGATTTTTCAGACGAGTAATGGACTGACTAGCATGGTTTTTTTTGTAAATTTTTTTGAATAGTGTTTCAGAGGGCTTTACGAAAGTTTAGTTTTTGTTTTAGATATCTAGATATTAGGAATATTAAGGATTCTCATACTTATATTGCACTACTAGACAATCTGAAAGCATTTAAATTTTGGATGACTTATCATGCTGTTAGATGGCCAACAAATCCGATTTCCCAGTGGCCTGGTTGAGGCCATCTAACAATTGTTGAATGTGTATGTATACCTATCTGCTTTTTGAAATGAAATAGAAATGCCCCGCCAAGCTAACAAAAAAAAAGTCACTTTGTGTCATTGTTGAAGTTTGCCTAGTCATTAAACTTTGTAATCTAGCCCCTTTCTCTGTATATACCCACCTCTACATCCATTTCTTTGGTTTATTTTTATAGAAATATATCACCCATGTCTTTGATGAGGTTCACTCATTTAGTGTGCTTTTTTGACCTAGTTGTCCCCTACTTATGTACTTAAATCTACATCTATTTTTTAGTCCATTTTAATAGAGGGAAAACACTTTTTGTGTCCTTTAGACCCACACAATTGCAAACAAAAAGTTCCAAACATCCAAATATAATACAAATTATCCAAAGCTTTATTCAATGTATTGAAACAATTCTCTTCAACTAACTAGTCAAGCTTAGAAATCCAAGCATTGGCAATAAAGCATTCAAAATAAAAACGTGATCATTCTATTAAGTGTTAATGCTAGACGTTCTTCGAAAGGATCCCAATTTATTACTTTTTTTCCATTTCTAACCTTTTTAGTTATTCCAAAAGCACGAGTTACCATAATATTCTTTACATAAGGGCACTTTTGTGAGAATTGTTGGGAATGTGAGCATGAATCTAAGATTTAAATATTCAAACATATGGGGGGTTGGATCCTAGTATCATATAACTTGTAGTAAGGAGCACTTTTTCACATATACCGTTAGTAAGATTATCTTGTAACAATGTAGTAAAATTCCCATAGGGTACTTGGAGCTCAATATCCATCCTATTACCCTTGTTCTATCTTATGTGTTCAAAATGTGCTAAGGGAAGAAGCACTTGAATGTAACTTTTATTGTTGACTTTTCAATGTAATTTATATAGGAAATAAAGTTCCATATGGGATGCTTGATCTTGCCATAGATTCAACTACAAGAAGAATATTATGACCAATGCTTAAGTCAATTTTTTCTTTTATAACAACATAGTTTATACTTGAATCTTTGGTACCTAAGTTGAATGGAAGAGTAAAAGTATGCATGCTTACGTTCATCTTCACTCTTGACTTATGGGCAAGTTCAAATTTATTAAATGGACAAAAGTATCACAAAATCAATTTTAATTCCTTTAACTAAAGAGAATCCAACATGAAATCTCCTTAATATAACTAATGAAGCTAAGTCAACCCTCCATCTCCTTGATCAACCCTAGTTATCTACTTAAATTTCAATTTTCCAAAATTTACTCTAGTTGTTTCCTTGTAAGAAAATCAATAAATTAACAAATGATTTATTTTAATAGTCACATCTTATAATATTGTTAAGAATACTACTTATTCATAATATTCATGAAGTTATGTGGATTCTAGATATACATCATATTTGGATAAGTGGTGATGCCTTGTGTGTGAAACATGCCATAGCATTGGAGTCCAACTAAACAACTTTCCATTGTTAATGCCATATGGGGCTAACCATCATATAGGGTTGGACAACATTGACCATACATCCAACGCTATGACTCATGCAACTTTATGGTACTGTGAGCATCCTTTACCTTATTATTTTAATGCAATCTAGATTAAAAACATAAGTTAAAAGCATTGTATGTTGCTAATAGAATCATGTTATGAAATTGATTGATAAGGGTTTAAGTTGATTAAGTATTAAACTAGAAGTTATATGAGTTACATGGGAAGTATGGTAATGTTTTTTAGAATATCTTTTTCGTCCATGTAAAATTTTAGATGTATCTTACTTGTTTCATTACAATAAGTGATATTGAAGTCTTTTGTATACTTAATTTTGACAATGAAAAATGAATGAAGCTTAAGGGATTGTGGAGCCATTGTATTAAACGAAATCTAAATCTAAAGTAAGACATGTACATTAAAAACACATGGTTTAGAGAAGTGTAATAGATACATAAACTTGAAAAACATAAAATATTTGAATATAAGCTTGAAAAATTGACATGTTTCCTATATTATGTTTTATTTAATTTCAATAATAAAAAAATATTATTGATTCCTCTATTGTATTATATATTTATGGTATAAAGTTAACTTAATGACTTAAATTCAAATCCCTATTGATAGAAAACCTTGAATTATAATTTTCCTCTCTCTTACCCTATTATTTTAATTTCACTTAATGATTTCACTTCAAATCCTTGCCAATATACAAATTTGACTTATAGATCGAGGAAAATTTATAACCCACATTAATTCAAAAAAAGAAAATAATTGAGGATTTGTGGTTTTGGTTGGATTAAGTAAATATTTTAGTAAAAGTTTCTCTTTTTAGCCACAAATTTGATAAGAAAAACATAGAGATTTTAGGCATGATTTGAATTTTCCATTCTAATTCCTGTTTTGTGCATGGTGGAACAATGTCCCCAAGGGTTTTGCCCAGTTTTGATTGACCTATAATGCAAAATGATAGGTAGAAACAATAATGCCACAAGGGTATGCACAAATAGACTTACGATAGATGCTTGGAGTTATTAAGAAAAGTGGCATTTTGATCCTAGGTCATTGGACAAATGACTTGCAAGGAGATGATCACTTGCATATTGTGCATGCCAACAAATATTAGGTAAAAATCTATATCTTTAATTTTATTTCACAATAGTACATCCATTTCATATCATTTTTTTGGGGTGCGTGTGTCTATGAAAGTATTGTGGGTCAAAATATATCTCTACAAGCCAAAATGACAATGATAGTGTAGGCTTAGTCTATGGTTAGGATAATATGATTGTGAAAGGCAGTGCATGGACACTACTACATGTGGAGGTAATTGTCTTTTTTCTGAGATAGATTGTTGGTTTATCACATTGGTGCTTAGCAATTGCTTTTTAAGTTGACCAAGCATGATGTTAAACAAGTGAGAGAAATTACATTAATCAACCAATGGTAATAATATTAAATTGGTCACCGTTATCAATTATTGGAGGATAGAAAAAATTGTTGGATTTATAAAACGCTTAAAGAAGAATCAAAGGATTTTAAAATGCTGTTGAAGATGGTTGGCTTCTCTATAGCCAACACAACTCTTCGTTTAGTTGTAGAAAGCTTAGTTTGTGTTGGAATAAAGGTATGGATACATTTTTCTCCATCTAATAATAGGAGATGCAAAGCAATATCTAAATGACACAGTCAAATATTAGAAGTATAATTGAAGTGGATTCTATAGGAAAAAGCTTGACTAGACTATAATAGCCTCAAGTTAGGTGGGGTCAAAATGGTCCTTGGAAATGGGCCCCATCCATTGTTGGTTTTGGGTTAATCATGATTGGGCCCCTTCAAGTGTTCCTTAAAGTGGGATTTAGAGCTTTATTTGGTTTTGAAATTGCAAGGGAAAATGTAGGAACTTGTCATTTTGGTGCATGGGAGGACAATACCAATTGTAGCAATGCTCCTTTGCTCATGAACAATTTGATTAGCTTTGTGTCAAGGTTTTCAATTCTAGTCCTTGGAATTGTGTAGAGTGAGTTAACTAAGTTGGAGGGTAGTAGAACACCCCCTACTCATAGTGCAAGGTATTCCCTCCAATGATACAATTGGTGTTGGTGTGCCATGTTTTGCTCAACCTTTTGGACCTAAGCACCAAGCTACACTTACATATTAGATTAAATTGGTGAGTTGTCACCAATAAAAACTCAATTAAGTTGTGCATTATTAAATAGGGTATCGATTAGTTTTAGTCAAGGGACAAAAATCACTTCAATTATGATATGCCACCATGCTCTATAATACTCTACAACCCAAGCAATATCGAGGCAAGTGATTATGTTGTTAAGTGCCAAACCATTTTTTTTGTAAGCTTGGTAGGACTTCATCTTCATCATGTCCAATATATCACCTTGATTTGGGTGGGGAATTGAACCGTTGACTTCACATCAAGGAGTGCCTTAATAGAGCACCTGATCACCGTCTATCCAAGATCCCGTGGACGTTAAGTGCCAAACCATTAAAAATAAAAGACCATGAAAAAAATTCCTTCTTGGTTGCATCAAGTAGCTTTCAAAGGCTACGAAATTGAACAAGCCAACCTTTTTTCTTCAATATTAATATCTAAAGCTTATTTTATTAGTCAACTAGGAAGGGTTTATGACTAAGCCATATGTAGCAACCAACAAGCTTATATTTTTTGAAACCATTGGTTATGTTCTTGTCCCATCTTTCCACCAATATTTACAAGATGGGCCACAAGCTTTATAAAAAGGAATTGTGATGATATCCTTAATTAGATCAATGAATAGTTGGTCTAGGTTTCAAGTCTTAAACCTTGCTTTTCAATGAATTCCAAGGTACACAATCTCATCTTGATGTAAGAGATATTTCTAACAAAGTTGTTTACTTATTTGAAAAAATGAAGGGAAAGAACCATGCATTCTTGGCCAATGCCTTCCCTTCACACAAAAATATTGGAGACCACCAAATCAAGTAGTCATTGAATGATAACATACATTTTAGAGCTTGGATTATCCAACCAAATTTGGGTTTTGTAATCTCCCATGCTTTCAAAATATTTTAAGCAACAAACAAATCTTTCACTTGGTTTGAGGTCATGATGATAGTTTCAATATTAAACCATGCCATGAATTCTTTCCATGGGGTTTTCTCAACCAAATGTGGTATCTTATAACCATCTTTGAGAACTAATACCATACTAGGGATTGAATCACCCATTTAGAACAGAGTAATTAAGCCAAAGTATAGGTTTTAAAGATATCTTTAGCCTTTAGGGTTACTTTAAAATTGTTTTCACCTTGCTAGAATAATATTAGGTCCCTTAGTCCCTTGAAAAGTTTTCACAGGCACATGGATGACTCAATTTGAGTGGATGTTTGAACTTAACTTTCTAGAATGGCGCCCTTACCTAGGAGGTTGTTACCCTGACCAACATGATGACTAACCCATTGGATGCACATATTGGGGGAAGCTAATTGATAGATAAGTTACTTACCTAAGAGGAGGAGTACTAGGCACCTTGAGGAGGTCACTTAGTCCTAGGATCTTGGGACCATGTGACATATGCCTTGGAGGTTGGACAATTGATTTGAGGATGCTTGGTTGAGGAGCATAGTTCATGGAGTTTGTTTTTGGACCTTGACATCTATTGAGGAGCATTAGAGCATGATAATAACATTGACACACATGAGAATTGTGGTGGCCACATAAGAGAACATGTGGCACATAATTAAGGGAGGATCACTTTGCATGAGGAAACTTTGATAACAAACCATTGTGGAAGACTCACAAGTGTTATAATAATAACTTGTTGGATAATGCACCATTTTGGAGGAGGGGCATTGAGATCAAGGAGGATAGTGCTTGGAGGTGTTTCAGCTAGAGCGCTCCACATGTGGTTTCCTTCTTGGTTACTTGCATGGACTTATGTCCTTGTTTTATTTTAACCTCCCTTACCTACTCGATATACAAAAGGAGGAGATCAATTTTCTATCAATTATCACCATTATACTCTTACCAATTATCATACTTGTACTCTATTTTATACATGGTATTGTCTTGGGGGATTCTTGTAGTAATCAAGACAATGGAGTTCATGAGGAAACCTTAGGAGAATACAAGAAGAGAGAGAGAGAGAGAGAGAGATGTCTTGGTTGCTGTTGGAGAGATTGATCTTGTGTGATGCCATGTTTTGCTCTTGTGAGACTCTAGGATTTATATTGTGCTTCTAACCCTATAAAATATTATGGCTTTGGAGATGATGATGCTTCTTGTGGATATTGTTGAACACTATGGTTTTTACCTTAGTAGAAGGCATGAAAAATGGAGCTAAAACATTGCATGATTTACAAGATTTATTCTCTTGTGATGCACAGGGAAAGATCATGGGTAACCCAACTTGAAGAGTTTTGAAGTTGGTGGGATGCCTTGTTTAAGATATGACATGGTTGTCACATTTGTAATGTTCCATGGATATCTTGGTGCTTGTGTTGATGTAATAGTTGAAGAAATAGGGTTTGAGTACTAAAACCTTAGGATGGGCATGTAGATTGGAGGCTATTGCTAGAGTTGTCTTGTCATGTACTTATGTGATGGAAAATGGATAGGGTTTGTTAACCCTAAGGAATACAAGAGTGTTGATGTGGATAAATTATGTGATAACAGTTTGGTGTATATTCAATAAAGATGTATTGATGTTGATGCTAGCATGTTGAAAATTTTGGGTGGAGTGACCAACATTGGTTAGGAGTGATTTCTAACTAGAAGGAGTTGGTGGCTAGAATTGTTGTATGTATTTGCACTTCATCCCTTATATATTTATGAAGTCTCCAACTAACCTCGTATTGTGTACTTCTGTATTTGATTTCTAGCTTATGTTATCTTCATGATTTAATAGATTTTATCCCTTGTTGTTCATGTTGATTTGACATAACATATAGTTGAATTTTTAAGTAATTTAGCACATATTTAGGAGACAAGAAGGCAAATTTACTATTGTTGCAATATGTTGTTATAAGACATTTTAGACCTATCATGCTTGAAAAAGTGGGGCCTAAGGGATGTAACTTGCTGGAATTGAAGTGAACTTGTTCAATATTTATTTTCTTTGACTTCCTAGCATAATTGGGTTGGATAAAAGTGAAATATTAGATGTTGTAATTTAATATTTTATGTTCATCTCGAAGGATGGTGGTTTACAATAAATAAATCTAGGAAGACTCAAGTAAATGAGGTGAAATTTTGGAAGTTGCATTAATTGTTCAATTCTCAAAATTTATACATGGTATCAAAGTTGATTGGACTAAGATTGCCTTCTCGTTGATTTGGACATTGAATATGTTAGCTATTGAAACTTGGGAATTGTTGCTAGGTGGTGAAATCCTAGCATTTTGAGATGAGAAATTGCACCTATGAAGGGGTTAATGGGTTGAAACCTAGTTCGTTTTGTGATGAGAGTGTATTTGCATCATTGATAGTTTGTATGTTTACTTGGTTGATGTCGGTATAGATTATTTTCAATTGGTGTGATGACCAACATGACCCATAATAGGTGGTATATTTGTTCATGTGGATGCCAATGTGTTCTCAATAGTGATAGGTGTTTGTTATAATTTTTGATGGCTGATATGGAATTATTTTTAGTTGGTCATATGTATAGGAGGACTTGTGATAGATGGTTGATTTATTCTAGTGGATACTTATCTATTCTCATCAATGATAGGTGATTGTTATACTTTATTGGTGAATGTCATGGATTTATTTTTAGAGGGTGTGATACACAAGATGACTTGCAATAGGTGGCTAGTTTGTTCCATTGGATAAAAAATACATTCTACTTTATTAGCTAGCATGTATATATTTTTTTAAAATTAAATTTTTTATTTTATTTTATTTTTAGTAGGTGTAATGCCCAAAAGGACATGTGATAGGTGGATGCTTTGTTTCAATAGATACCAATATGTTTTCACTTGTGATAGGTGGAGTATCAACTTCATTTATAGCTAGGATGTGATCTATAATTTATTGGGTGTGATGCCTAAGAGGACCTATGACAAGTGGTTCATTTGTTTCAATAGATTTCAATGCTTGGAGTGGATTGATGCTTGTGATAGACATGCTCAACTATTAGTTTTTTTTCAAAGCCTGGGAGGAGCTAATTAATTCTTATTAATGATTATTTTCTTACCTATTTTGGTTGCGCTGTGATTCAAGGATTTACAATACTTGTGACCTTGTTGAATATCGATTAATGTTATATGTAAGGAGCTTCTAGTGTTATTCCTTTTGGATGGTATTGGTTCTACAACTTTTGCATTTGTGGAAATATTGATCATGGATATGATAACTACTATGATGATAAGCTACTGATGTTATTGTACATTTATCTGTGGCAGTGGAATTAGTGAATGATTCCAGTCGTGCAGTTGACAGGAGTAGTGATAAGTACTAGAGAAAGGGTTGTTGGAATCTCACAAGCAAAAGGGAGTTAACCATGATGGAACTCTTGCTTAAGGATTCTCTCAATAAGAGGGAGGTGATCTTGTTGAGGTTAATTCTAATGTGATTGAGTGTTTTGAGGTGCATGAAATGGGTTCTCATGCTCATTATTTAACAATAATACCTTATGGGTTGTTGTTACTCATACCACAAGCTCATATTTAATGATTAATGGTGTTAGATGTAAGAAGACTTTCTCTTGTGTTTTTAATAGATATAATACAATTGTATTCATCTTGCTTTCATGTAAATTTAAATTGAGGCTCCAAGAGCCTCACTTCAAAAATCAATATAATAAATAAATTTGACATCTAACCTAGAAAGAAGAGAAGAAAAATAAGAGGAGCTAAGAAGAGAACCTAGAAACAAGATAAAATGAGCAAAGAATGAAAGGTCATGGCAAAATATCTTGTTCATTATGCTTGGCTAACATCCTTTATAAAGGATTATGAGAGGTCCACTAAATAATGCACATATCCCAATGGCCAAGAGAAAATATTCCAATATTAATGTCCATAACTTGAAAGTTAATTAACTACTCATGCTTATATAATGAAACACACAATAGTCAAAACATGAAAAGGAGGAAGAACCCCTTAAGGGATGGATACAAATACTTAAGTGGGTGCATCCTCCTTGGTAAGGTTTCCTTGATGATATACATTAGTTCCTCCTAATTTAGTTTTAAAAACCCCTACTCTCATCTCAATCGGGGATTAAAACCATAAAAGAAGAAAAATGTATACCCAATGACGAATTTAGCTGGAAATAATAAATACTATGGAATTAAGTGACATTAGAAGAGTAGGGTTGATGAGTCATGGGAACGTTGAGAGTCCCCTGATTGATGCTACTAGAAAATAGAGTGATAATGAGAGTGTCCTCTTGAAGAGTTGGAGCTAGAACAAGTAGTATGTGTTGTAAGATACAATCGATGTGTGTTATATGTAAAACCGTTGAAGATTAATATGCCTACCAATGGATATTGTTTTTGTGTAAACAATGAGGAAGGTGTGCTGCAAAAATCTGTTGAGTTGTGTAAGGTGAATGGTGTCCTTACACAAAAAAAAGGCTTCTACCATTCATTTGTGGAACTAAATTAGGTCTAAAGTCATCGTACCTTGGACAAAGCTTCTTGCATGGAGCAAGGATTTTACTTCAAGTGAAAATCTAAAGTAAGAAAATATTGTGGATTCACAAGCTCATGCAATGTACTAAAGAAAAAGACAAGAATCTACTTCTACTTTCAACCAGCGGAAGCCAATAAATTGATGAAAACAATAATATCAAGAGGAAGACAAATCAATGGCACATAACACAATAAGTTGTCCTAGGGAAATCCACAACTCAAAGCCCCTACTACCTATATTGCATTAATAAGAAATCCAAGATGATAATACAATGGTTTTTCTCACAAGAAAAATCTCAGCACTCAGTAAAATTAATCTCCAACTCACATGGAAAACCTTAGCCAACACTTACCCAATTCTCCAGCTCTCCAAGCCTTATTTCCTTGCGTAATTCCTATGGCTGATTAGCCCATATTAATGGGAAACCAGTGCATCCAAAACTGCGCAATTCACACTAGGTTCAGTTTGTTGGGTTGTGTTATATTCTTTCCATGACTAGCCGCCTAGTTAACCAGGGGGTTAGAAGGGGGGCAGAGCTCCCCCTTTGTTGTGCAATGGGGGGGTCACAAGGGGGTTTGAGGGGGGCAGTTAGACCCCCTCTACGGGGTCCAGGGTAGCGTCCTGGGGAATTTTTTTTTTGACCCTATATTAGGTGGGCGGACCTACCTATGGTTTTGTGCATGGTTTTTGCACATGGTTTTGGGCGCGATGGTTTTCGGTCCATGGTTTTGGATTCTTAGGCTTGTATATATATGTATTGTAACATTGAAAGGAACATAATGAAAAATCAAGTTGGTAGTCCCAGTTTTGGGATCCAGGGGAAAATCTGTGTATATGTGCTATGCTCTCACATTGTTTATTTTTTGTGTTTTAGCAATCATATGCAGGTAATTTTTGTATGGGGTTAAAACCTACATTTGGTATAAAAGATGTTTTGGCTTCAAGGGGACGCCTTTGTTGTTGAGGGGTTTTGCTCGGGCTTGTGGTAGACCCTATTCAGTGGGAGATCTATGGGATCGATTCTGGTGGTGAAAGGAGATGGTGAGCAGTTGAAAGATAGAGATCGAGAAATTTAATGGTCAGAGTTTTGAGTTGTGGAAACTCAAGATGGAGGATTTGTTAGTAGATAAATATCAGTGGATCGCGGCAGATCCGGGTACTAACCCAACGGGAGTGTCCGATGAAGAATGAAAAAGTTGGATTAGAAGGCAAAGAGCACAATACAATTGTGTGTCTCAGATTCAATATTGTTGAATGTATTAGGGAAAGCTACGATGAAGGCTTTGTGGGACAAGTTAGGGACTTTGTACCAATCTAAGTCTCTGGTGAATAAAACATTCCTACAGAAAAAACTGTATAACCTAAGGATGAAAGATGGAGACTCGGTGACAGAGCATCTGAATGGATTTAATATTGTGGTAAGTCAGTTATTATTTTTTGATATTAAAATTTCAGATGAAGATAAGTGCATCAGTTTGTTGTGTTCTCTACCAGATTCATGGGATAGTCTGGTTATTGCAATAGGCAGCAATGCAACTGCCTTGCAGTTTGATGAAATGGTCTCATCCTTACTGACGGAGGAGATGAGACAGAAAAATATGGAGAGCCAGAATGGTGATTCCTTGTCTGTACGAGGAAGGTCCCAGAACAAAAACAAAAATAAGTCATCGAGTGGGAGATATAAATCTAGAGGGAGGTCTAAATCTCCAGGAAAACCTGTAAAGGTGTGTTCAAAATGCGGAAAGGAAGGGCACTACAAAAGGGACTGCAAATCTAAAGCTCCTGAAAAAGGAAAGGGATCTGATGATGCTCCTTCTGCAGAGGCAAAAACCACCTCAGATGAAGGTGGGGATGTGTACTTGGCTTTTTCAAGTACACATGTAGATTATGAGGCATGGTTGATTGACTCAGGTGCATCCTTTCACTTCGTTCCCCATAGAGAGTGGTTCTACAAGTATGAGAAATATGGTGGTGATGATGTCTTCTTGGGGGATGACAAGAAAACTAGATTTGTTGGTCGCAGAAAATTTAAGTTGAATTTGCAAGGCGAAAGGATTAGAACACTTCCGGGTGTTCTGCATATTCCTACATTGGCTAGAAATTAGAATTCTGTAAGCAAGTTTGACGATACAGGTGTAAAAACAGTGTTTGAGAAGGATACTTGCAAGATGGTTTAGGGATAATTAGTATTGATGCGAGGAGTTCAGATTGGAACTATGTACAAGCTGCAAGGTAGCATTGTTGTTGATGGGTGCTGTTAGCGCTAGAAATTTCACCTTAGGCTGAAGAAGGCAAACCTCAAGGCAACATCAAACCTTTTAGCCTCGTAGCTAGCCCTACGGGACAGGAGAAGGCTCTCTCCGGTCTATCTCGTAAAAT